>JAQBSW010000830.1:0-166528 GCA_029291075.1 Eudiplozoon nipponicum | reverse complement strand
ACAAATTCTCATATATGTGCGGTGGCACATATATCGGACGTACGAATAAGCAATTGAAAAACAGAATCCAGCAATATTTACTACAGGAATTGATTAACAAAGGCAAATCAGCTCTTTCCGATCATATATTGGAAACAGGACGCCCAGACAATGTGACCAATTTCGCAATCCTGCATTAAGCAAAATCAGAAAAATTATTATTTATTCATGAAGCCCTGTAGCTGGATGTAAATGTTCATGCGGTCCATTTAGACGCAATTAAATATACACGCAAACACACATTCACTAAATACACTTATCCGTTGACATACATGAAGCTATTTTGTAATTAGGCTGTTATAATAATGGATACCATAGTTATTTTAAATGACACAAATTCGTTATTTTTCCACCTATATAAGTTTATCATATACCTAGGCATGAGTAATATAATCGTGTATTGGCTTTACTTTGCTCCAAAACCACACCACAGAGGTCAAAATTGTTTACTTAATTTCGCAAAGGTTTGAATAAAGCATTTAAATTGAAATTACCTGCGTTTTGCCTAACGCAGCTTTCATTGTTCCAGTAATTTTCTTTTTGCAAAATATTTCGATCTACATTACTGTAGATCTTCATCAGTTGCATTTGACGAAAAAATGAAGCAATTAAATTGACCGGGCACCATTCCTTACCCTAGTTACTAAACTTCCAAACTAAATGGAGAAAATTGAATATTTATCTAGTGAAACGCCAGAAATTGAAACGTCACTCAGACTAGCATTTGCAAACAAGTAATTATATTTTACCTGATCTGCGTTTTGACAAGATATTTCGGCTAAACTTACTGAAACAATGAAAGCTGCGTTAGTCAAAACGCAGATCAGGTAATTTCAATTAATCCAGGTTCGCTAATGAAAACATCGGTCAAATAATTATATTTAACCGAATATTTCAAAGTTGTGCAAATAAACGCACACATGCATACAGATATTCTTTAAGTACCTTTATCTAGTCAATCGCCATTACAATTTATGAGATCTAACAATGAGTAAATTATAACTGTTTAAACAAAATATAGTGTTTGTCTTAAAAATTGTCTAAAATACTTGCGATAAGCTGAAAATTCAAATAGGCTCTCGAGAACAAGAACCAAATTGTAATGTAAAAAAACGCTTACGGAAACTAAAATCAGTTAATCCCGTTTTTCTTAGTCTATTTCCTCAATGAACGTGTATAAGCAGGTTTCAAAACCAACAGCTTGGATTTTTCTGCTTCAAAGCAATTCTAAAATATTCCGTTATTTTTTAACTCGAAGAAATCACTGAAATATCATTCTCGCTTTAAATATCACAATTGTTCAATTCATTACGACTAGTTAATCGTTGATTTTAAAGCGACAACTAAGCGTAATACCGGCTCCTACTGATGAGTCGCCAGTAAGCACGAAACGAATGTGCATGAGATTATACTTTCCGTTCATGCTGCCTTTGGTTTATCTTTCTGGTCACAACTGAAACAATTTTTAACTGGGTTCGCAACACCTAATACATACTTGCATATATATTAGTTCTCCGCAACAAACAGTATTTAACTGATATATATTAAATGAAAACTGGCTGATTTTGGAATTAAGACACCTTTCCAAGAAAGTAGTAATTTAATCGTACCTAATCGGATAGTAAATCTATCAGCAGTAAATCTTAAAAGGGATTAAATTGAACTACTTAACCATTTTTCCTCTTTTTAAATCAAGTTTGCGAGCTCGAAGTAAACACCAATCCCATTGTATTTAACCAGTCGTCGAACAACATAACAAAATTACCGTCCGTCGCAACGCACTGACGCGTTTCGACCTTCCATGATGATCATCAGGGTACGACGGCAAACTGACTAGCAAGGATCAAACCGCATTGAATATATATGGAAATCAAATTGAGATATGCGGCTTTCACCTCTAGTAATCTTGCATACATTGTACGTGACTAGAAATGTCGGCTGCACAATTTATATGCAGTCACGAACATTAACTGTGTGCAGCTTTCGCCACACACACAAATATAGACAATAAAATTAAGCAATAATTGATTGCGCGTGTGGAGGTAGAGGTGAGAGCCGCATATCTGAATTTGATTTCCGTATATATGCAATGCGGTTTGATCCTCGCTAGGCAGTTTGCTGTCGTACTCTGATGATGATCATGGAAGGTCGAAACGCATCAGTGCGTTGCGACTGATAGTAGTTTTGTTATGTTGTTCGACGACTGGTTAAATACAATGGGATTGGTGTTTACTTCGAGCTCGCAAGCCTGATTTTTTTCAAAATTTTACCACCACCCGCGCAATCAATTATTCTTGAATTACTTAACCATTGTTTGAATGAAAGATCAGTTAGGAATGATGTATTTACGGAGGTGGTTAAAACGGTGCAACTTATTTCACATAAAGTTAGGGTGAAATTTGAATTAGACGTTGCCTCAATGGTTTTAATACACCAAGACGATAAATTTAAGCAAAACTATGAAATTCAACGTCTCAGAAATGAGTTTTCATCGAATAATGTTATATGTCTTAAAGCAGTTCTGATGAGTCAATCCGATTATATTAATAAAATTTTGGAACAGTTATGTAATGCGGAAGTATACGCTAAAATAGATATAAAGACCCCACGGATAGGTTACAAGGGCAAGTAAATTTATTAATCAATAATATGATTGCTAGTGATGAATTGAATAAGGCGCATGGTAACACTCTCATACCAAGATATACAGTTGCATCCAGAGTGTATGGTTTGGTTAAAGTGCATAAGCCTGATAACCTATTAAAAATTTTTTTTCAATGTCCAACACTCCCGAACATAGAAAATTTGTAAGTTTGTGTTTCCTAGAAAAAAAAATCCTATTTCTTAAAACATACCTGGTTAAACTTATATCATTTGGTTTAAATTATGGATAAATGTGTACTAGATGAAGGTGATAGATTAGTGAGCTTAGATGTAATATCTGTATTCGCGAATATACCGGAATATGAAGCTCTGGACTTTTAAGACGTTCCCAGATTGATCCACTGTTTATATTAAAATGAAGATAAAAGCGATTGGAAATATCACGATGTTGTGTTTATGTACGTCCTATTTTCATTTTAAATTTGGGAAACAATTTTATTACAAAATTTAGAGGTGTCTCAATGTGACAACCATTGTTGGTTCCACTAACAAACATCTTTATGATTAATTTCTCAAAAAATCTTTCGGATACGATACCACTGCAACCAAAGAGGTACCTACGGTTATTGGATGACATATTTTTATTCTGGAACAATGGTGAGCATGCAATAAAAGTTTTCTTAAATTTGACGAATCGAATGAGCGAACTTCAATTTACTCTTTCGAGGGAGTCATTTTGTGAATTAACAAATTTGGATGTCAAGTTAATTGTTAATAGGAAGAAAGTCTAAAGAGATCATCTTGCAGGATACATAGTCGTGTATTCTTCTTAATTTTAGTTAAAATCCCATGTATCGCATGAAAATCAGTATCCTTTAAACATTAAAATAAAAACCCATAGATTAACAGATATAATGCAAAGGAAGTTATAATTAGATAGACTGCGCTATATATCCAAGGCTAATAGTTATCCTCTTAATTTAATAGACGCAACAATGATGGATGCCTCAAGAAAAATTAATTCTACATCGATGTAAAATAATGGATGTCGATCTAAATACATATCCCAATATACGTACATTTGTCAGTATAAGCTAAGCATTGTATGACGTAGAAAATTCAACTGATTAGAAAATGCATCAAAATTAAATCAAGAAATAACCTCATGAATGAAACATCCGTAGAAAAATCACTAGGCCCGATTTGGAATACAGCATTAAATAATGGGAGGAAGCGAAGGTTGCACAAATCAAAATCAGAAACTCGCTCATGTAAAAGAATAATAACACTGCATTCCTATTAATTTACAGAGGTGAAAAGTGAGTAATTCAAAATCTCCTAATTTATTTTCGAATTATAATTTCATCCTAAATTACTTGATATCTTATTTTATCTATTACCTTGTGTTCTGTTTTTAGTGTAGCACCTTTCAACAAACATTTATGTTTGCATCTTTCTTTATCAGACAATTTTCAATTTCTTTTACGAACCATTTTATTTTATTTTGACTATCTACAATATCAAAATACTTTTCCGTTTCTAATTTAATTTTGCTAACTCTAAATTATCTACTGTATTCACAGTATCTTGCCCCCTCCTCACCGGGATTCCACACGTAATTACCTCATTTAGGAAAGAACGTGTAAAAATACTTCTGACGTGTGCATTTAGGAAATGACAGTTATCATTTTAGTTTCACTTGAATGACTGTTACACGTGGCGGTAATTACATTTAACAGATTATTTCTCAGTCTTAAGCAAATGCTTACACACACACAAACACACAGACGTGGCATACGCTTATCTAGTGAATAGTCAGATGTTGATAAATAGCTGTTATTTAACTGGTATGAGTGTATACGTGGAGTAATTGATTACTCCTAAATCCAAAAAAGACGAAAACACAGGCACACAGGCATAACGTACGCTTATCTAGTGAGTCATCAGTATTTGTAATTATATTACTGTAATTTAATTTCGATGTGTGTGTGCATGTAAACACATATACAAACAAATTTGAAATCCACTTACCTAGTGGGAAAAAACTACTTATATTTAAAAGATCTAACAAAAAGTATAAATGGGGCAGTTTATATTGATTGTCAAATTGTTTGGGTGATGTGCTTTCCATTGAAAAAGACTTCAGCAATAAGAAGTCGAAATATCTAAAATAATCAGGTAGATAGTAGATGCAAACATCTTGTGTCGCAACACAAGAAAATGTTATTCATCCAGTAGACCGGTTACGACTTTATTAGGAACTCATCACGTACGTCCAGAACTTGCTGCGTACAGAGCTGCAGACTGGACATTATTTAGTATATAACGGAAATTTTTGTTTAGTGTGCGGCAGGGTAGCTCAGTGGTTAGAGCACCAGATTCCGAAACGGACGGTTCCAGGTTTGAGCTCAGTCTGTGGACAATTCTGGCCAGTACGTGATGACTTC
This sequence comes from Eudiplozoon nipponicum, assembly GCA_029291075.1. Taxonomy (NCBI): domain Eukaryota; kingdom Metazoa; phylum Platyhelminthes; class Monogenea; order Mazocraeidea; family Diplozoidae; genus Eudiplozoon; species Eudiplozoon nipponicum. Next base: position 161,438 of record JAQBSW010000830.1, on the reverse strand, counting down.
CTAATAAGGATGAAACCAGTCTACCTGATGAATTGCCTTTTCAACACTATGCAATGCTTAGTTTATGCTGGCAAATGTATTTACATAATAGGTCAGCTGTTTATATCCTGGCCACAAACTTGATTTAAATCATTATCGCTGCCCGCGTTAATCTTCTTTCTTTTGATCATGAATGTCGTAAAATATAAAAAACCCAATTTGTAGTGCATATAAGCTGAAAGAGTGAAATAAGATCGTAAGCTCATGGTACTACGAGACTCTAAACTAAACAGGAAAGTAGCATCAGCAGCTTCAAAATGCTATATAAGAAACGTTTTAAGACAGTCCTTTACCCTAGGTGTTGTGTCCACCTATATTGGATGGTCCACGTACACGTATGTCGTCTGTGTTTATTATCAGCGTATCGTCCAGACGAGACTTAATTATGCCTAATTCTGCAGTTAAATTATTCATTTGAGAAGTCAGTCCCTGAATCAACGTTTCCAACCCATCAGAATCCATTTTAAATGTACCACACATGCTTTATTTTTACTCCATTATATATGGAATTTGGCTCGCATAACGAGCATCGATTTAATAAAACAAATTTACAAATATTAATTAAATTATGTTCACTTCGGCTCGAAGTCTGCTTTTATCATTGGAGTGACTGTTTCATTCTTATACGGGCGCTTCTGCGAGGAATTTTTGTTGAAATAATGTCTGCCCTGTATAAGACTCTTTGTTAATTATTTGTATTAAAGGTCGCTGTTGCCATATTCCCCCCCCCCCAGGAATCGGCCTTGGCACTTTGCTAAAACGATCCAGTGCAACAGCTCGTGGTCCATCGGGCATGCTAACAAAAACTGTATTGTGCTCTGAGTCCACCCTCTCCACGCGATACGGCCCATCATTGACAGCCTGCAGTGCCATGGGCTCGACCTTCGCTAACCATCACATAGTCGCCGACCTTTAGGCGAGTGCGTGTCGGTTGCCTTGCATAGCCTTGTCGCTGTGTGGCGCCAACATATTCAGTTAACTGTTTTAGTCGCTTCTGAATATCCGCTATGGTGCAGCGCTCATGGGATCCTTGGATTACAGGTTCACCTGGCAGTCTTATGTGTCCTCCATAGACCATGGTCGTTGGAGCGAATCCTGTAGCTGTTGAGACTGTAAAGCGCATGGCCCGCTCGACCAAATGTAATTTGTCTCTCCACGTTCCCGGGCTCTCGTGGCACCAACATCGCAGTACCTCTTTCATCGTCCTACGTGCGCGCTCAGCAGTCGCATTGGTTTGCGAGTGATATGTGGCTGTGCGGGAATTCTTTATGTCAAGGTCTTTGCACCACTGATTAAATTCTTTCGACTCAAACTGTGCGCCTTGATCGGTAACAATTACCTTTGGTGCACCGAATCGACTGAGCCACCGCTCTTCTAATCACGTTTTTATCTTTTCTGTTGCGATCTTCTTCAGTGGTACAAACTCTACCCATCGTGTAAACTTATCGGCCATGGAAAACACATAGGACACCCCGTCGCGAGCTACCGGCAGTGGACCTACCAGATCGATATGCAGAAACTCGTTCCGTGCAGTGGCATTGAAAGCAATCGGAGTGACGTTTTCTCGTTTTTATGGTTTACAACGTTGGCATGTAGTGCACTGTTGCCAATAGCTACGAATTTCTTTGGACATGCCAGGCCAATACAATCGTGACTGCAATGTCTCAATGAGCCGCCTAGCACCGAGATGTCCCAACGTTTCATGCCAAAACGCCCTTAATTCTGTTCTTATAGATTTTGGCACAAACCATTGCATTGTTTGTCCTTCTTTCCGCACCAACAGGCCGTTCTGTAGGCTCAACGTTTTATATGGTGCAGACACCACTGTGCCGTTTTTTAATTGATTGACTATTTCCTGTCACGTGGCATCTTTTCCTTGTTCTTCAGAGACTTTTATATGCGGCGAAATCCGCACAGCGGAAATTCTGCTGAGCGCATCGGCTGCCGCATTCTCGATTCCTGCTCTATGATGAATTGATACATCGTATTCTTCAAGTTCTTCAATGGCTCGATGTAGTCGTTTCTTCTCAATATATAGTGATCTCCAATTCATTAGCGCTTTGTGATCGTGAAAGACGTCTACGTGTCCTCCGATGATAAAATATCTAAACTCCCGTAGCGCCCATTGTACGGCAAGTAATTCTTTTTCTGTGACGGTATAGTTCTGTTCCGCCTTAGTGAGTGTGCGACTTATATATTGCGCAGGACATCCGTCAGCTTGTAACACCGCTCCTATCCCAATATCTGACGCGTCTGTAACAATTGACATATTACCTACCGTGAAAGTCAAAATAGATGCCTCTATTAGTTTCTGTTGAAATAATGTCTGCCCTAGATAAGACTCTTTGTTCATTATTTGTCTTAAAGGTGGCTATTGCCACACTGGGTACTAGATTTTTTAAACGAAATTAAAATGTTGAACTGTTTGAATCATCATACAGTGATTGTAGTCTGGTATACGTTAATGAAACCATGCGCCCAATCTAGGCAAGAAGAGGATAACATAGAAATGCGTGTAATTATGGACATTTTGCTAGATCCCATGTTGCCCATCATACATTGGAGACTGGAAATACTATTAACTGGGATGGTTGCTGATACATAGCGATCATAAGATTGATTAAAGAATCTATTGAAATTAATACTCTAGATGATACTATGAATGAACCAGCTGTGGAAATATCGTTGTGTACAATTTGGAATGCAGCGTTAACTAATGGCAGGAAAAGACGATTTCTCAAATCAGAATCTGAAAGTAGATCAACTGAAAGATTCAGAGTCACGGATTAAGACTACCTCATTAGTGGGCTTATTATCTAAAAACCGATTAATCAAATATTGAGAATACAGGCCTTCTAAATTTCATTTTTTTAAACTGTTGGTCTATTTTTTAAAGCTCATATTGGGTTGAGCACTTACCAAAGTACTCCTTTCTTCTTTCCTTAAATTTCTTATTCGTTCGTTAAGTTATTTTCACAATTGTTTTATCTAGCCATCACTTATCTTAATTCATATTTTAATTAAGCTTCTTATTTTGCTGAATATAATTTTTTGAGTCTTGCTGTCATCCTACCTATGGGGATTACTATGGTTATACATCATTTCAAACGTTAAGAATAGAATAATTTGTCTGACGCGTGCAAAGGATAAATTAATCATTTCAGACTGCTGCTTCGTTTGGATGGATTTGTAGGTGTATTCAATATGTTTAATTGAATCTATTTTCAGTTATGTTTACACGCACATATGCACGTGCATAACGTGCGCCAATTTAACGATATGACAATAACTGTTATTAAAAAGTCCACCCTAAGTACAACCTGAGTGGTTTGATTCAAATTTCACATGTGAATGGCCCGTTATTTTTCTAAATTTATCACTTAGCATGACATGATGTTATGGAATAGTGTATCCGATTTATTGGTTACCCCCCAACAGAAAATGCAAAGGCGACCTCAGTTTCACTCGTAGTCATCGAAATTTCCGGCAACACAACCAACGGGACCAAGCTATTCAGCCAAGTAATGGTAACATGAAGTTTGCCGAATCCATTGGGACGCAGTTATCATCCTATGTCATGTGACACCTCGAGTTCGATCTAACTGCGCAGTACCACTTAGTGTTTAAATGTGGAGTGACGAAATGAGGGCAAGCATGCCAGACGCGAAAGGAAAGTTTCGGCTGCTGAAGCGAACTTTGGCTACTGGCATCTGAGCATATATTGCTCATCAGCCTTAGTTGGCATACTATCTAGAAGAAGGAAATCTCTGAAAACAAACCATCTTCACTAGGAATGGGTGAGCTAGTGTTTGTTTTCAGTCTAAATATAACCATGAACAATGCCAATCATAATGATTCCATACTGCATCTACCTTCGCGCAGGATAAAATCGGCCATCCTATCTGCCGCGTCCTATAGTGTAGATACGCGAAACCGGGCTACTCCAGACACCTTCATCTGCGATTCTGCCTCCTCTCCTTCCCCTTCCTCTACACATTCTAACGATAACGCTCTTGCAGGTGCTATGAATATTGTGGGTGTTGATCATATCCGAATGCACAATATTGAAAATAGCCTTTAAAAACTACCATTCATTAAACAAGTGCTAGGTTTTAACATAGGCGCATTTAATGTGCGAACATTAAAACAACTTGGACAACAAGAATCTCTTGCACGTACGTTGGATAAATTAGAAATCGACATATGTTGCGTATTTGAAACCAGAATACAGGACCTTAAGTGCATTACAAAACTGGTTGCGCCATCCCTATCTACGCGTTATTGGCTTCGAACATCTGGTTCCACAGAGTTCTCTCAAGCCGGTAAATGGGGCGTTGGTATTGTCCTTAGCTCACGAGCTGAAGCTTGTTTAATTGAATGGATCCCTTTAAATAGTCGACTGTGTGCGGCACGTTTAAATACATCTACTAAAATCAATGCAAAAACCCGTTATCAACGTTGCTTCTTCGTTGTATCTGCATATGCTCCTACCGATTGCAGCACAGACGAAAGCAAGGACGCTTTTTACTCCGAATTAAGCTCCTTACTAAGTAAAGCACGAAGTTCGGATATAGTCCTGGTTATGGGTGACATGAATGCTCAAGTTGGTCGCTTAAGTAACGCAGAATTTCATTTAGGTGGAAGATACACTTTAAGCTCGACGCGCAACGATAATGGTGAACGGCTTTTGGATAGCTGCGCGGAACATAGATTATATTTAAGTAGTACAAACTTCAGACGTAGTGTTAGACGTTGCGCTACATGGCGTCCTCCAGCACCCGGACAACGGTGGACTCAAATAGATCATGTAGCAATTAGTTATAGATGGCGTGGTTGCATCCAGGATTGTCGTTCTTTTTGGAACACTTATGTCGACTCGGACCATGCACTTATCCGTTGTAGATTTGCACTAAAATTTTCTGGGAAAATAATTAAGAATAAACCCCAAATTGATGTAGGCAAACTCGAACAACCGTCCTTCCGACAAAATTATCAAGATATTCTAAAGTCTAATCTAACTGGTCTGGATGGCGAAAATCCGAATTTACTTTGGTCCAAGATAAGTTCCACTATGCACAATGCAGGTACTACTGTATGTGGCATTGCAGGCCCCCGTAGAAATAATCATTGGCTCTCTGTAAAATCTATGGAGATACTCGAAACAAGACGCCAAATTCCACCTGGCTCGACTCATAATAATACTCGTCGCAATATAAGACGCCAACTTAAGCGCAGTCTAAAAGTCGATCTAGAAACATTTTGGACCAGAAAGGCTGAAGAAATGGAAGAAGTGGTCGCGTCAAGTAATAGTCGCTGTTTGTTCCAACTTATTCGCGCAACAGGTCCGAGAAAAGGTAGTGAAACTATAAATGATAGTAATAGCCATTTAATAACCGATAACATAAGTCGTCTTGATAGGTAGGCTGAACACCACAAAGATCATTTTTATGAGCACCCGCGTCAGTTCCGATTTCCGAGAGCATGCTTGTATCAACAGTGCGGAATGTCAGTCTCGAAGAACCATCAGAGTTAGAAGTACGCGATGCAATCCTATCTCTTAAACGCCGCAAAGCCACAGGCCTCGATGATTTGCTTCCAGGATTATTTAAGGATGGTGGCGATATAATTTTGGGAGCGTTGACTAAACTTTTTCATACTATATGGAATGAGGAAACCGTACCACTTGATTGGAATGAGTCGACCATCATTCCTATCTTCAAAAAAGGCAATCGTAATTCGTGCGATAACCATCGTGGTATAAGCTTGACTCCAGTCGTATCTAGGTTATTTGCTTCGATTATCCTACGTCGTCTTAGCGCTTCACGTGAATCACACACTAGAGAAGAACAGGCCGGATTCCGCTCAGGACGAGGTTGTATAGATAATATTTTTACGTTAAGGCAAGTTCTTGAACAGAGACATTTATATCACCGTCCCACAATAGCCGTCTTTCTAGACTTCAAGGGTGCATTTGACTCGGTGGATCGCAATGTTTATTCCATATTTTGTCGAAAAGTGGTGTGCCCACAAAATTTGTTAATATTATACGCGCTCTCTACACAAATACTTCTGGTCGCGTTAAGGTCTACAACGAATTAACGCATAACTTTACAACCAGCAGTGGTGTTCGTCAAGGTTGTCCACTTTCCCCCTTTTTGTTTAATTTTGTAATCGATGCTATTATGAACAACACTCTTCCACACATTCAGGATGCAGGTGTTGAAGTTCTCCCGGGCGGTAAACTAGTCGATCTTGACTATGCAGACGATATCGTACTATTATTCGACAATCGAGATGCTGCCCAGGCCACCTTGAATAGATTAGCAGACGTTGTTCCGTCTTTCGGTATGAAATTCGCACCCTCTAAATGTAAGATACTTTTACAGGATCACCCACCACTCACTCCAACGCTGCGACTGCAGAATGAAGATCTAGACATAGTTGACAGGTTTACATATCTTGGGAGCTCTATCAATAACTTAGGCAATATGTCCGACGAGGTGAGAATAAGAATCGCGAAAGCTAGAGTAGCTTTCTCGAACCTTCGCCATTTATGGAGAAACGCGAGTATTTCACTCTGCCTTAAAGGTCGTGTTTACAATGCATATGTATATATATATATATATATATAAATATATATATATATATATATATAAATAAATATATATATATATATATATATATAGAAAGAGAGAGAGAGTTGGCTTTGAAGTGGTATTGTCGAAGACTTTATGAAATTAGCTTCACTACTGCAGTTTTGCACATTTATATATGATATTGTACTGTCTTATACTTACACATTCAGCACTCATATGTAAAATGGGTAAAGGGCATAATACCGGCTCCTGCTGATGAGTCGCCAGTAAGCAAGGTACGAATGTGCACGAGATTACACGTTCCGTTCACGTTGAATTTGGTTTATCCTTCTGGTAACAATTGAACTAAACTGCTGCTAGGTGCGCAACACCTAATACGAAATTGCGTATATTTTAGTTCTCCGACAAAAACTGTATCTAAAGTAAATTACTGTTTATCGTATTCCTTGTCTAATATACTTGAGGTGAGGGGATCATTGAAATAAGCTCTGGAGATGGGGAACAAAACGTAAAGTAAAAAATGTTGACGGAAATGCAGCTTTCTTTACAAAAAAATCAGGTAATTGTACTTTGTTACTTTATTTTTTCAATGAGCACATTAATTATGTTATTAACAGGTTTCAAAACGAGTGGCTTTTATTTTTATGCCTAAATAGCAAATCTAAAACATTCTGTTATTAGTGAATTCGTAAAAGTATCTAAAGCAACGTTAACCTTTTTAAATATCACGATTTTGCAATTCATTACAGCTGGTTGGTCTTTAGTTAAAGAACAGAAATAAACTACAAAGATATATTGTTCTCCGGTGCTTAAATAAAATTCTTAATCATATATGAAATATTTACTTTGAACTTCTTTTCGTTTTACATCGAGTTAGCTAATCACATCTTCCATTTTATCATCTAACTCTATTTGTAATGTTTTGCTTTATAAGATCAATAACGTTCATTAAATCAAAACTTATGCTGAAAGATGTCTGGCCTCATATCATCAACGATTTGCTTTATTATAAATAAATTATTATGACATTTACTACTACTCCTACTATAACTATATCAATAACCAATACTAATACAATTACCACTACTACTGAAATTATTATTATTATTATTATTATTATTATTATTATTATTATTATTATTATTATTATTCAAATTCATGCTGATTAATGCAAGTTTATAAGTTAAATTTCGCACACGTGCACGTGTTTGTGTGTCTACTACTACAACTACTACTAAGGGTAATACTACCACTACTAGTACTACTACTACTACTACTTTGCTCCTGCTACTATTACAACTAAAACAACACCCACTACAAATGATATTATAACTACTACTGTAACAAATATTATTAGTTGTAGAATCAATAATAATATAATAATAAAATAATAATAGTAATAGTAATAGTAATAGTAATAGTAATAGTAATAGTAATAGTAATAGTAATAGTAATAGTAATAGTAATAGTAATAGTAATAGTAATAGTAATAGTAATAGTAATAGTAATAGTAATAGTAATAGTAATAGTAATAGTAATAGTAATAGTAATAGTAATAGTAATAGTAATAGTAATAGTAATAGTAATAGTAATAGTAATAGTAATAGTAATAGTAATAGTAATAGTAATAGTAATAGTAATAGTAATAGTAATACTAATAGTAATAGTATTAGTAATAGTAATAGTAATAGTAATAGTAATAGTAATAGTAATAGTAATAGTAATAGTAATAGTAATAGTAATAGTAATAGTAATAGTAATAGTAATAGTAATAGTAATAATAATAGTAATAGTAATAGTAATAGTAATAGTAATAGTAATAGTAATAGTAATAGTAATAGTAATAGTAATAGTAATAGTAATAGTAATAGTAATAGTAATAGTAATAGTAATAGTAATAGTAATAGTAATAGCAATAGTAATAGTAATAGTAATAGTAATAGTAATAGTAATAGTAATATTAATAGTAATAGTAATAGTAATAGTAATAGTAATAATAATAATAATAATAATAATAATAATAATAATAATAATAATAATAATAATAATAATAATAATAATAAAATAATAATAATAATAATAATAATAATAATAATAATAATAATAATAATAATAATAATAATAATAATAATAATAATAATAATAATAGTCATATTCATGCCGATTAATGCAAGGTTGTATGTAACATTTCAAAGGCTTAAATGTGCTTGCCTGCTTTCTGTATCATGTCCTCGTGGTTTTTCATGTCTGTTGGTTTGCACGTGTGTGTTTGTTATAAATTAACCCAAATTTGATAAATTATAGCTATGCTTATCAGAATATTAATGATGAATGCACGTGTGTTCAATCCGATGCGTAATTTCATAACCATTTTGATTTGAATTAGAGTATATATTTATTAATACGACAATGTATGTTTGTACTCTGCATGTGTGTGTGTGTTTTTTTTACACCTGGTAACGTGGGTTTGTAAAAACAGATATGATAAATGTCATGTATGCATACATCGGTACAAAAGATTAACAGACGCGTAATCAATCAGTCGCGACATTTTATTACTTTTTGCTGTCTAAATTATAATTATTTTTAATAAATAGATGATGTCTATCATTAGTTGCCAGTAAGCACGAAACCCATTTTTATATGAGACGATACATTTTATATATGCTGAATTTGGTATCTTCTTCAGGTGCTATTTGAACTAAGCTGTTACTTCGCAATGACTAATTCCATATAAATGGTCTCCGCAACAAAGAATAATAAAGCAACTATTTGCTTGAGATATTAAACTAACACCGTTAGTTTTAATCGATATTTATATTGCCCTGTTTGGACTCATGTATTCCGGAATACGCACGTTGACAAATCACGGCAAAAAAGCAGTTTATATCGAGGATCGAGACCAGATTTCATAACATACTTCTACCACTAAGATACATATCATTGTAAGTGAATTTGCTGAATGTCCGCGTTTATTCCTATGTATGGTTTACCGGTAGCGAAAATTATTATCACACAAATATATATATATATATATATATATATATATATATATATATATATATATATATATATATATATCTATATTCAATTAACTTTTTATGGAAGGCTTTAAAGATATACATAGTCTGTAAAAGATTCACACACTTCACGGTAGCAAAGGAAATTCATTTAGTAGGCCAATTTCGTCTCTCTTAGGGCTTCATCAAATAATTGCCAGAAATGCTGCGGCAAAACAGTCTACTTGATGAGTCCGGTTTCGTGCACATTAGGATCACGTCATGAAAAGTGCAAAATTTGCTGCAGAACGGACACGAATCAAGACAGATTTGCCTCGGTGTATGAATTTCTATCCAGAGCGCTAGGCGAGCCGATAACTAAACAAGTTATGACGTCATATACAAAGTTATTTTGCTGGTTAAACTTTCCTTCAAGCGGAATCTATTTGTAATCTCTCAGGACCTGTAATTCTAACTAGCGACTCCTGATGTGTCTTTAAACAGAATACACAATACACCTTTGGGGGGTTATATTGAACTGAAATTTTATAGTTAGATTTTTTATTATATATATTTTTTTAATATGGTCTAAACATTGCATCAGATTGCAAAGGCAATTCGTCCAATACACCGGTTGCATTCTTATTTGGAAAAGGTAAAGTATTGTCAAGAATTTGCCTGGGTGTGATACAAACCAAGGCAAATTTGCTTCGGAGAATGGGGCTCTATGCACTGTGTCAGACCTGCCGCATACTACAAACGATTTCAATTAATATACCAATTTATGTTTCGGCTTATCATTTCCTTTGGCTGGAGCTTATTGAGAGTCCCTTAAGACCTAAAGTTCGGTCTAATCACCTCCGATATTTCAGCCGAATGCAGACACCATGTTGACTCTGCGTGATTGGCGTTCGCAGGTTGTTACTTTGAACTTTCAGTTCGCGAAGATCCGATTGATCCCCCCAATTCTAAGTACGCAACTCGCGGAGAGTCAGCATATAAAGCTCGCACTGCGCACAAATCTTTTACAACATATCTGCAGACACCATCCAGGTGCGAAACACGGACACTCCTTCACACCATGCCAAATAGTTGTGCAATAGCTAATTAAAAACCGCATTTGGTGAAACTGTTCTTAAGTGTATACAACTAAGGGAAACTACAGTGGCTTAATATGAATTTACCATTTACATTCGCTAGAGTATTTGCCTTATACGCTCCATGTTAAATGACGTAACTGTGGTCTCCCTCACTTTTTTAGTTTTCCTGGGGAGAGAGGGGGAACCAATAGATCAGAAACTCACATCATAACCACAAATTATAAATCCGAACGAGCCATGCACGTGCAAAATTTCATTTAAACAACTCAGGATGCACTCAGGATAAGCTTACATAATATCAATTGTTGTCATACCATTAATAGGCGCACGTCACGCATGTGTGAGTGAGTGTGAGTTTTCAGTTAAATAAAATTAATACACGTGTGCGTGCATCTAAGTAAAACCACAGTCAATAGACATTAATTTTCCTTTTGCATGCGCCAGACTAATTATTTATTCCTAACGTTTGAAATGCTACATCGCTAGAGTGAGCTCAACAGTTGGGATGGGTGAAAGTCACAAAAATGCTATTCAATATATATTAAGAAGCTTAATTAAGATTTGACATAAAATAAGTGACGATTAGACAAGAGAATTTTGAAAATGTTCTTAAAAGAAGAATGAGCTATATAAGAAAAGGAAGATAGAAGCGCTTTAGTAAACTTTAAACTTACTAGGAGTTTAAAAAAATACAGTTAGGGGTGAAATTAAGAATGACTAAATTCTTAATAATTGATTTACCAATAATTAAATAATAAAGAAACTAATAACACAGTCTTAATCCGATGTTCTTAATCTATTACTAGAGCTAGCTTCAGATTATGATTCTTGCAATTATCTTTTCCTACCCTTAGCTATAGCTGTATTCCAATCGATTTCTTTACCACTGTTCCATTCATTATATCATCGCGAGATTTAATTTAGATAAATTATCTAAACAATCCCGTCATCCTATTACGGCTACATATTGCTATATTTCGGCAGTCATCTCAGTTAATAGCGTTTCCGGTCTCGACTACATGAAGGGTAAGAGCATATGTAGCACCATGGCCATGTTCTATGTTTGCCTCTACTTGCTTTGATTGGGTGCATGGTCTCACCAACATAAATGAGACTCAAAAAATTGAATGGGATTTCATACAATGCTGATGTTTCCGAGTGTCCCATCTTTATTTTCTGTTTAAGGAGTCTGGTGTCTAATTTAAGAGACTGTGTTAAAACCGTCCTTATGTTGTATTTTAAAGCTATTTATTTTACTTTTCTACTTAATTTTGAGTCCGATATTACCATGAGCTTGCGATTTCCCTTCCCCTTATCAGATTTTATGTACCTTAAATTATGATTAAATAAAATGCCATTCATCATTGTTGTTTCTATGAAATAAAGCCCGTTAGCCCTGAATATATCACGTAGTTCACCAAATTTCAACTTCCTATGATTTATGTCTTTTAATTTAAGGCTTCTTATTGTTAATCATTTTTAAATACCGATTTTAATACGATACGGGTGATTTGACTTGAAATTAAGAAGGATTCCGGAATATGTAACCTTCCTAAAAATATCTCCTTCTACAGTGTAAACAGTTTCTAATTAACTTTAAACCAAAAAACGATAATTAATCTGATGATTCCATTTCAAGATTAAATTGAATTTCGCTCTTTTGATTCGTTATGTTTAAGAAATTTACTATTTCATCATCACCATGGTTCTAGATCATTGATAAGGCATTCAAGAACCGTAGGTACAATTTTGGCTTAAGTGAAGTTAGGTTTAATTTGGAAAACCGAATTAGCTAATGGTAGAAAAACACCTTTGCATGAATCACAAATTGAAGTTAGTTTCAGAAAAAGGAAAAGAGCATTGGATTAAGTTATGTTTATTAGTGAGCTTATTATATAATTATTGAGAATATAGCCCTTCTAAAATTCAACCTTTAGTTGTTTGTTTTATTTTAAAATTTTTAATGAGTTAAATGCTTATTAAATGTCTTCTAACTTCTTTCCTAAATTTCTTTTTCTTTTTTTAAATAATTTACAAAATTTTCTTGTTTAACTTACTTAAGTTATTGAATTATTATTATTATTATTATCATTCCCCCACCCTACCTATTGAGCTCAATCTAGTAACACTTTATTTCAAATTTTATGAATTAATAATTTGTCCAACGCGTGCAAAGTTTAAATAAGTGTCTATTGAGTTTAATTTCATTTAAATAGACATACGAGTGTATTAATTATTTTGAATACACACACAAGCACATGCGTGACGTTTGCCTATTTAATAATAGGACAACAACCGCTGTTAAACAAGTGAAAAATAATTGATTGCGCGGGTGGTGGTAACAATTATTTAAATCAAGTTTGCGAGCTTGAAGTAAACACCAATCCCATTGTATTTAACCAGTCGTCGAACAACATAACAAAACTACCGCCAGCTCGCAACGCACTGACGCGTTTCGACCTTCCATGATCATCATCAGAGTACGACGGCAAACTGACTATCGAGGATCAAACCACATTGAATATATATGGAGATCAAATTTAGATATGCGGCTCTCACCTCTAGAGTCTCGCATACATTGTACTTGACTGGAAATGTCGGCTGCACAATTTCTGTGCAGTCACGAACATTAACTGTTTGTAGCTTTCGCCACACACACACGCATATATATATATATATATATATATATATATATATATATATATATATATATATATATATATATATATATATATATATATACATATATTCATTGTACCCTTCCTGTGTGCAAAAACAAAAAAGAAATTTTATCAGATATAAGAAACATTTCTTTTGCATTGTCTTCTCAAATATCTACTAATGAACATATCTTTATATATAAATTGGAAAGCAAAACAAGATAGAAATATGTGAACATAGAGAGAGTGTGAAAACGGAAACCAATCAAATTGCGTGCGTCACATCCAGTTCTTTTTGTTTTTGCACACAGGAAGGGTACAATGAATTTTATTAAAGCTCGCATTTTCAAAAGAATTTATATATATATATGTATATATATATTTATATTGTATTTAACCAATCGTCGTACTCTGATGATGATCATGGAAGGTCGAAACGCGTCAGTGCGTTGCGACTGTCGGTAGTTTTGTTATGTTGCTCGACGACTGGTTAAATACAATGGTATTGTTGTTTACTTCATGCTCGCAAACTTGATTTTAAGAATTGCTAATAAACAGGCCTATCCTGAGTACAACGTGAGTGGTTTGAATGATTTTGACCACAGGCATTGGCTCATTTTATCACATACAATGACATTTATTTTTGACGAGTTATTCTTATTTGTTAGTCTCCTCACCACCCAAAAATATGAGGCGACTGTAGTTACGTCATTTTAAATGAAGTGTAAAAAACAAATAGTCTAACAATTAAACAGTCATTGATTGCGCGGGTGGTAAATGGTAAATTCATATTCAGCCACTCCTGTCCCACGTAGTTGGATGAAAATACCAGTTGTGGATATGCACACACGCATGCATCTAGAGGCAGGTCAGTCTGAAGTATAAATGGTATGGATAGAGAAGTAACGCGCTTGCGTCTTTAGTTTGCTTTGTGAAACGTGATAATGGGTGAACTGAAGAAGATATGCACCAATGTATGGAAAATTCTTTTGAATAGACCTGCATTTTACTTTGAAAGGGAATAAATTTATATAAAAACTTTAACATATCTGCTTTGACCAACACATGTCCACTCGTGCCAACAGACACAAACTCAAACGCACGTCTGCAGGAATTATCACAGTCTTGAGTTATTAGAAGGTTACACTAATTAAGAGCACCCGTAATTATTGAACCGTTGCGTCTTTTGAGGACACGTGTATTAATCATGCCAGGTATATCGGAGATTTCTTAGGTCTGCATTAAACAACACCAGTAACACGTACGAGCATATTTCAGCCCACTGAAATACACACACCGACAAATGGAAGGCCAATTTTTGTTATAAACATGACTTTGAAGATTAAAAAGATAAATAGGAGATGTGTGATTGCTTTCCTATCTTTGGTTTTTGTGCGTCTGTTGGTGTTGCAAAATGGAACTGTTTCGTCCTTTTTGGGTACTTACATCGATTTTGCCAGAATTTTTCTACCTAGGACTTAATCCAGAGTGAACTTGGTTTTGAGTCTGCGAAACGCACCTATGCATCATCGGAGCCGCGCATTGCATGCAATTTTTAATTACATACCGCCTCAGCGTATCGTGGTAACGTACAACGGCCATATTTAACAAGAGAAGTACACACTCACAATTGCATGAACGTAAAACGCACAGGCAACGCGAGTGTCTGACTGAAAATACACACACCCACACAATGGTAATCGTGCCCACTGTTTTTTGTTTAGCATTTGTTTCAGTTAATACACATCTCGATCTATTTTGGTTTACTTCAGACTTTGCTTTTTACGATAGCAGATATGTCATATTAAAAGGCTCCAGTTTAATTTCAACCTTGGGAGAAGTATTAAACGGAATCGTGGACAGCCAAAGGAAACATGGACAGAGCGAATCCCGGCTTTACCGCATCGCTCTAAGTAAATCATATTTGCCTTCTTTTCAGGTCCTGACAACGGGTAGCATTATACCCTTTCCAACTAGCAGTTGTGTCATATTATATGGCTCCAGGTTAATTTCAACCTTGGGAGAAGTATTAAACGGAATCGTGGACAGCCACATGATACTTAGATAGATCGAATCCCTGCTTTACAACATAGCTCTAATTAATTCAAATGCTACCATTTAGCGAAGCTTATATCTGACCTCTTTTCTATTGGTTAGTATGGAAGTTTATATAATTAATCGACCATTGGTTGCGCGGGCGATGGGAACAATGTCGTTTAATTAAAGTTGCGAACTTGATATATATTATGTACGTACATTTGTCAATATAAACTAAGTATTGTATGGTGTGGAAAATGCAATTTATCCAGTGGACCGATTTATATAAATGTTCATTTTATTACCACTTCGATAATGACAGACTGGGGATGGTTAGTTGAAACTTTAGGGCTAAATGGATGCTGTATAAGCTCTACCTAAAGGAAAGGCTAACCAAGACATATTAGTTGGTACATAAATTGTGCGTAGTGCGCGACAGTGTGCCTCAGTGGTTAGAGCACCAGATTCCGAAGCAGACGTGCCCAGGTTCGAGCCCTGTTCGTGGCAAATTCTGGCCAGTAGGTGATGAGTTCCCAATAATGACGAAACCGGTCTCCTGAATGAATTCAAAAGAAGCATGTTGCGCGACAGGAAATAAACAATTTACCTGATTTTCGGATTGCGTACCGAAACATTTGAATCCACTGTCATCATGATTTTTGCAATATTTCGGTCTCCAATTACGGAGACCTTTTTCAATGCCAAACACATCACACACTTAGTTGACAATCAATATGTCAAGTGGAAATATTAATTTAAACCGCCTCATTTATACTTGTCTTTAGATCTCTTAAGCATAACGTTTTTTTATAAAAATGTTAGGAAAGTGTATTTTAAATTGGTTTGTGTATATGTCTACATGTATACACTCTTCGCAATGAGATTACAGTGATTTAATGACAATTACTGACAACTCACTAGATAAGCGTACGTCATGCCTGTGTGTATGTGTTCTCGTTTGTTTTGAATTGAGGAGTAATCAGTTAATGCAAGTGTACACTCATCCCAGTGAAATTACAGCGATTTGGCAACATCTGACTATTCACTGGATAAGCGTGTTTGTGTGTATGTGCGTGAGCGTTTACTTAAAACTGAGAGCTAATCTGTTACATGTAATTACAGGCACGTGTAACGGTCATACAAGTAAAACTAAAATGATAACTGTCATTTCCTAACTGCACACGTCAGACCTATTTTACACTTACTTTTCTAAATGAAGTAATTACGAGTGGCATTTCGGTGAGGAGGGGGCATGACACTATTAATAGAGTAAATAATTAATAGGTAGCAAAATTAAATTAGAAACGGATAAAGTGTTTCAATAGGGTAGAAAGTTAAATTAAATGGTACGTAAAAGAAATTAAAATTGCCTGATAAAGAAGATACTAGTAATAGTGCAAAGAAAATAAAATAAAAATAAACCTTGCCATCATGTATAGATAAATGTATGTTAAAGGCGCTACACTAACAACAGAACGTAAGATAACAGATAAAATAAGATAACAAGTAATCAAGGATGAAATAATAAGATAATCAAAATAAATTAGGCGATATTGAATTAATCAATCTCCACCTCTGTAAGTTAATATCAGTCCAGTGTTCTTATTCTTTTACTTGAGCGAGTTTCTGATTCTGATTCTGATTCGTGCAATCTTCGTTTTCTACCATTATTTAGTGCTGTATTCCAAATAGGACCTAGTGATTTTTCTACGGCTGTTTCATTCATTATGTCATTTCTCGATTTAATTTCGATGGATTCTCTAATCAGTCTAGTCGATCTGCTACGGCTACAAATTGATATACGTCTGCACCCATCCCAATTAATTGTGTGTCCTGTCTCTACTGTATGGCGTGCAAGATCTGATCTATTAACATGGGCATACTTGCATGCGGTTTTATGTTCCCCTCTTCTAACCTTAATTGGGCGCATGGTTTCACCCACATACATCAAGTTACAGTCGTTACATGGAATTTCATATACTCCTGATGTGTCTAGCGGTTCTATTTTTTCCTTTTGGTTGGGAAGTATAATACCTAGTGTAAGGGTCTGTTTTAAAATAGTACGTATATTGTATTTTGATGCTACCATTTTTATTTTCCTACTTAGTTTAGAGTCAGGTATAACCATTACCCTCCGGTCATCTTTTAATTTATTTGACTTCACGTACTTCCAGTCATGATTAAATTTACTTATAACGCTCATTATAGTTGCTTCAATTAACTTTAGAGGATACCCATTAGCACTGAATATTTCTCGCAGTCTCCCTAATTCAATCTCTCTATGTTTATTATCTGTTAATCTTAAGCTTCTTATTATCATCGATTTTAAGATACCGATTTTCATTCTATATGGATGATTTGAATCGAAATTAAGAAGGATACCTGAGTAAGTATCCTTCCTATAAACATCCCGTTCTAGTTTTGTACCATTTCTAATTAACTTGACATCCAGAAATGGTAATTCGCCACATGATTCATTTTCAATTGTAAATTTAAGCTCGCTCACCTGATTTGCTATGTTTAAGAAATTTATCAGATGATCCTCCCCGTGATTCCAAATAACTAATATATCATCCAAATATCGTACATACAATTTAGGATTTAGGGGCGTTATATCTAAGAGAGTCTTCTCCATGTAATGCATGAAGATATTAGCTATTGGAACCGATAGTGGTTGCCCCATTGGAACACCTCTAATCTGCTTATAAAATGCATTCCTAAATTTAAAATAAGTTGAGGACATACATACGTACATCATCTCCATGACGTGTCTAATCGTCATTTTGCTTCCTTCCAATATTACTGGATGATCAACAAGGAAACGCTGAAAATAGTCTAGTGCTTTAGGTACTGGTATATTGGTGTACATTGACACCACATCTAAACTCGCCAATCTATCGTTTTCATTAAGTTCACATTTATCTACAATCTCAACCAAATGGTATGAATTCATCAAAGTATTGTCTAAGAAGTACGAATATTTCTTTATTCTATTACATAGAAACTTAGACATTTTATATGTTGGAGAGTGTTGGACATTAACAATAATTCTCAAAGGGTTGTCTGGTTTATGTATCTTTACTAAACCGTACACTCTAGGAGCGACTGTATCTCTTTGTATGAGAGCGTTACCATGCGCTTGATCTAATTCTCCTTCAGCAATCATATTATTGACCAATAATTTAACTTCTCCTTGTAGCTTATCCGTAGGATCTTTATTAATTTTAGTGTATACCTCTATATTGTCTAGTTGTTCATACATTTTATCATTATAGTCAGATTGATTCATCAGAACCGTCGCTCCTCCTTTGTCTGCTTTCAAACATATCACACTGTTTGCTATTAACTCTTTCCTGAGACTTTTTATTTCATAATTTGGTTTATATTTTTCCTCTGTGTACGTTAGCACAGCTGCGGCTACGTCTAATTCAAACCTAACTTTATCCTTGTCTGAGAGGAATTGTGCTATTTTAACAGCCTCAGTAATTATCTCATTTTTTGGTGATTTCTCAATTTGGATAGCTGTATTCAGACCACGATTAAGCATTTCCAGCTGTTTCTCATTAAGATTTATTTTAGAGAGGTTTACCACTCGATTAGTTACAACAGGACACGTCCTAACTGTGGTCTGTCTATAGATGCCCAAATTTCCTAACTTTCTATCATGCCTAATGTGAACCTTTTTTATCTCCTTATTACGTGCGCCATCAGTAAAATCCTCTATACATTTAAAGTCATCCGCGTGCAAGAAGGAAAGTAACATGGACCTTATTTTAGTTTTCTCTCTAATTAGTTCATATTTGCGTATCTCTAAATCGCTAATCAATGTATTCATTATGTTCAAAGTCAGTTCATGTTTAAGAGATCTACCTTTATCATTTAAATGAAATGGCAGTTTAAATTAAGGTTAGAAGAGGGGAACATAAAACCGCATGCAAGTATGCCCATGTTAATAGATCAGATCTTGCACGCCATACAGTAGAGACAGGACACACAATTAATTGGGATGGGTGCAGACGTATATCAATTTGTAGCCGTAGCAGATCGACTAGACTGATTAGAGAATCCATCGAAATTAAATCGAGAAATGACATAATGAATGAAACAGCCGTAGAAAAATCACTAGGTCCTATTTGGAATACAGCACTAAATAATGGTAGAAAACGAAGATTGCACGAATCAGAATCAGAATCAGAAACTCGCTCAAGTAAAAGAATAAGAACACTGGACTGATATTAACTTACAGAGGTGGAGATTGATTAATTCAATATCGCCTAATTTATTTTAATTATCTTTTTATTTCATCCTTGATTACTTGTTACCTTATTTTATCTGTTATCTTACGTTCTGTTGTTAGTGTAGCGCCTTTAACATACATTTATCTATACATGATGGCAAGGTTTATTTTTATTTTATTTTCTTTGCACTATTACTAGTATCTTCTTTATCAGGCAATTTTAATTTCTTTTACGTACCATTTAATTTAACTTTCTACCCTATTGAAACACTTTATCCGTTTCTAATTTAATTTTGCTACCTATTAATTATTTACTCTATTAATAGTGTCATGCCCCCTCCTCACCGAAATGCCACTCGTAATTACTTAATTTAGAAAAGTAAGTGTAAAATAGGTCTGACGTGTGCAGTTAGGAAATGACAGTTATCATTTTAGTTTTACTTGTATGACCGTTACACGTGCCTGTAATTTTATGTAACAGATTAGCTCTCAGTTTTAAGTAAACGCTCACGCACATACACACAAACACGCTTATCCAGTGAATAGTCAGATGTTGCCAAATCGCTGTAATTTCACTGGGATGAGTGTACACTTGCATTAACTGATTACTCCTCAATTCAAAACAAACGAGAACACATACACACAGGCATGACGTACGCTTATCTAGTGAGTTGTCATTAATTGTCATTATATCACTGTAACCTCATTGCGAAGAGTGTATACATGTAGACACATACACAAACCAATTTAACATACACTTTCCTAACATTTTTATAAAAAAACGTTATGCTTAAGAGATCTAAAAACAAGTATAAATGAGGCGGTTTAAATTAATATTTCCACTTGACATATTGATTGTCAACTAAGTGTGTGATGTGTTTGGCATTGAAAAAGGTCTCCGTAATTGGAGACCGAAATATTTGCAAAAATCATGATGACAGTGGATTCAAATATTTCGGTAAGCAATCCGAAAATCAGGTAAATTCTGAATGAATTGTTGTTTCCGCACTAGTTTATATTGACAAACGCATGTACATAATGGGTCAGGTGTTTATATCAAGTTCGCAATCTTCATTCAAAGTAATAGTATGAACGATGCTGAAGCCTTCGGAAGAAAGGGACGAATCCGCACTCAACTGAAATGAGGACAAAACCGATGCGCACTTGGAAATGGGGATCAGTCGGATAGTGCAAAGCGCCAACCTGTGAGCGCAAATCGCGGAGATTCCAAAATATGAAGCTCACACCCCGAAAACACTCAAAGAATACATGTTCCACTTCATCTATCTACACAGGAAAAACACAAATTATGGATAACGTTGGGTAGTCGTTATGCACAGCATCCAAATAACATTGCACCCAGCCATAAGGAACAAATGCGCAACACCTTCATTAGGCTTCCCTTCCATTTAAATGTTCATTAGCTAATGCAAATCAAATATTGCCCTGTTTGTTGCGAAGAAATAATATTTATGCAAGTATGTATTAGGTGTTGCTAACCTAGTAACAAATTAGTTCAGTTTTGACCAGAAGGATAAACCAAAGGCAGCATGAACGGAAAGTATATTCTCATGCACATTCGTTTCGTGCTTACTGGCGACTCATCAGTAGGAGCCGGTATTACGCCCTTTAACAACTATATATTTGGTAGAAGAATGTGGAATAATAGGACGGTACAATCTCCTAGACGAATGTGTAAACCTGCAATAGTGAAGCTAACATCATACAGTCTACGACAATGCGACTTTAACGCTAACTCTCACTATATAATATATATATATATATATATATATATATATATATATATATATATATATATATATATATACCGAGTCTGTAAAGGATACTAACACTATGGCTATTGTGTTAGTAAGTGATACCAACATTATTTTACCGAAAAGGTACATGGTACTAACACTATGGTTGCCGAGTCGGTACATGATACTAATCTGATGAAT
The DNA here is from genome assembly GCA_029291075.1 of Eudiplozoon nipponicum. Lineage (NCBI taxonomy): Eukaryota > Metazoa > Platyhelminthes > Monogenea > Mazocraeidea > Diplozoidae > Eudiplozoon > Eudiplozoon nipponicum. The sequence goes on along the minus strand of JAQBSW010000830.1, from coordinate 139,812 downwards.
ATCAATTTATGCTATAGTTCACCGAAATTGAAAATTACAACAATTTCTGAACGCCTGCTACTCCCGTAAATCCATACACTCTGGCCTTGATCGATATCAGTTATCACATTTCGCCGTAAGCATGACATCATTGAATTCAATACATAACAGTTAAATACTGTTTGTTGCAGAGAAGTAATACATATACAGGTATGTATTAGGTGTTGCGAACCTAGTAACAAATTAATTCAGTTGTAACCAGAAGGATAAACCAAAGACAGCATGAACGGAATGTATAATCTCATGCACATTCCTTTCGTGTTTACTGGCGACTCATCAGTAGGAGCCTTTGTTATGCCCTTTACCTACTATATATAAGATATCTGTAACGAGTACTACCTCTGTGGTTATTATGGCACACTATGGCAACCGAAAAGCTACATGGCACCAACAATATGGTTGACGAGTCGGTACAAGATTCCAGCGCAATGGATTACAAGGTATGCAATATTTCACCAAAATTGAGAATTACAACTATTTCTGAACACATGTTACTGTCGCTTTGATCGATCGGACAATATATATATATATATATATAATATATATATAATAAATTAAAATATATATAATTTATATATTATATTGTGATTTGACTTTGAAGTCGCATTTTCGAAGACTGCATGATGTTAGCCAAACAACTACAGGTTTACACATTCGTCTAGGAGGATGTACCGTCCTATTCTCCAACATAATTCACCGAAATATATAGTGATTAAAGGGCGTAATACCGGCTCCTACGGATGAGTAGCCAGTGAGCGCGAAACGAATATGCACGTGATTATTCTTTCCGTTCGTGTTGTCTTTGGTTTATCCTTCTGGTCATAATTGAACTAATTTTTTGCTAGATACGTAGCACTTAATACACAATTGTTGAAAATGAATGTTTGATAGGTCCAAAACAATAATTAGTTCTTGATAGAGACGTGGACAGACAAATTGATAATTGATCAACTAAAACTTGTTGTGAAGAAGATTTTAAAGTTATAGATTGGTTTCTCAAATACAATTTAACAATTTTAGACGTTTGATCGTAGGCTCGCTGATTTCTAAGCTCTCCGCAAATCAGAAGCCAACGAAAAGAAAAACTAGTTTAGTCAGAAATATTGTTGGAAATAATTTTTTTGCGCAAAAAGTTACTTTAAGAAATTGCCTGATCTTTGTTGTTTACAAAAGCTACCGTATTGCGCCAATCTTTTTATTTTTGATATTTCTGCTTTCAGTTTTGAATCCCTGTTGAGAATGTTCACTTAACCTAAGAATTGTAAGCAGTCAAGAATACACACACAAAGTTCTATTAAATGGTTTCATTTTTCTTATTGGTCGATCTCATACATTTTACTGATTTTTCACTAGATAAACTTGCTTCATAATTATGTAATCTGGCGAAAATAAAAAACAATGAAACATTCGCTTACATGTAACTATATGCACGCGTATGTTCATCTACGAGAGACTACAGTGGTATCACAGAAAATTATGCAGTTTCACTTCAAAGGCATTCACTAATTATGTTTGCGCGTGTGTTCTGAATGCCACATAGTTGGAGCAAAGCACGTGTTATCTGGGTTGCTCCACGTAGAACCTACGCCTGCATGTAAAAATGTACACCTGAATGTCTCGACCACATACCGGTCTGCATCAACAATCATCCCAGTTAATTGTATGTCCCATTTTCACTGAATGATTTGCAAGTTCCGATTTATTGGTACGTCCTTCTTTTACGCAATTTTATGTTTATTTTTTCTTACCACAATTGGGCGCATGGTTTCATCATCATACACCGTCATGTAATATTTTGCTATCCTGATGTAACCAGCGCTTCAATTTCTTTTTACCGTATAAAGTTTAGTAGCCTATGTAAGGGATGGTTTAAAATCGGTCGTATTTAGATGCTATTGGTTTTACTTTTCTACTTAGTATAGAGTCCCCTAATTCACAAATGCATATATATATATATATATATATATATATATATATATATATATATATATATATATATATATATATATAATTTCTCCGCAACAAACAGTTTCGATATGTTAAAATAAATCGGACCTTACACGTCATATAATAGAAACGGGAGATACAATTAAATGGAATTAAAAAATGAAACGAAAATTAAAGACTGTATGTTCCAAAATAAACTGATCTGTTTGTTGTGAATAATACAGGCTATGCTTCAGTTGTTTTTTCGTTGGAGTTATTTCAGATCCTTTTTCCGGTATTCTTCGTCCGTCCACAGTGCACCACAATTCTTAGAAACACAGATCAGTTAATTAAAAAATTCTCCGTTGCACAAATGTTCTGTTAAGGAATATTTAGTAGCTAAATACTGTGTCAAGTCAGTGAAGCTGACCATTTGATACGAGAACAATTGTCTCGCACGTAGCTCAATTAATTGCGAAATATCCTGTCACGCACAAAATTATATTTGAGCATTCTAAATTTTTATTTTCCGTGAACATGAGCGTCTAACAACAGTAGTTGAACTCAACAGATTCGATGCCATTTACACACGTAAATCTACAGCCCCATATGCACATATATGTTCATATGTACATATATATAGAAACAACCGTGTGAGGTAAAATACGTGCGTCTATTTCAATTCATAATTGTCAGTTGAATGTAGCCGGAAAATGTATATGGTTAAGTGTAACAATGCTATTATATTTAGATGCGCGGGTGTTGCTAACAACTATTGAAATCAAAGTTACGATCTTGATATAAGCACCCATTCCACTGCATACATACATTTGTCAGTATAAACTAAGCATTGTATGAGGTAGAAAAGATAACTCTTTAAGTACCGTCCAGAATATTGTCGCGTACAGAGCTCGAAACTGGACACGTTGTTACCGTATATGTAACTTTATCAATTGAGTCAATCTGCCGCACGATAGGTTAGAGTAACAGACTCCGAAGCAGACATGTCAAAGTTTGAGTTACGAAGATGGTTTTACTAAAAATCTGCAACAAGATCGCCACTGAGCTCTGTTCTCTCATTCAACGCCAGGTGGGCGTAAGAAACTAGGTGGGCAGATTTTTAAATGGCAGAAGCAGTTTAAGTCACGAACATACGAATTGGGTAGTATAGGACCCACGCGTCTGCCAGGATGAATTCAACGTGCGAATCAGAGTTCTTGATTAGAAACCCTTCGCGATATGGCATTAAATCGAGCTCAGTGGCGATCTTGTTGCAGATATCTAGTAGAATCACTTTCGTAAATTTCTTTTCTTAGTGGGGCAGAGTTAGCTGCGAGGTTTTGTTTGTTTATGACGTAATACAGTGAAAGTGGCAAGGACATGACATGAGGTGTTTTCATCCACTGTCAACCTGATTATTCCATATATTTATACGTCTTGTTGCTTTAAGTCCTTTTCAAAGGAAAGCACACCATTGAAACAATTTAGTAATCAATATGCCAAGTGGAAAATTTAGTTTTAACTGCCACACAACTTATTTTTCACTAGGTAAGTGTAAACGCCCCGGATTCAAGTAAATGCCGTACGACGTTACAAACTCGGTTAAGGTGCTCTGAATAGAGATTAGTTACTGATATGGGGGCCCTTAAGAGGGCCTGGTAATGCGTTCGCTTGAAGTCTTCAGAGTTGAAGATGTCCTAGAGCCTTGGGTGGACTTTGATTGAGTTGTCGCTCCCGTGGTTGAGCTGTAATCGTGTTGTGTATGGTGTCCTGCAGGTCCTGCACCCAATTGGCTCGTCTCTCCGGTATCCCGCAACAAGATGAGTCACGGATGTAGTTAGTTGTTGGTGAAACTATCAAATCACCAGCGTAGGTATTGACAGCCGACAGAACGCACACGTATTGACAGCCGATAGAACGCACACGCGTGAAGCAGGTAGAAGGCAAATGCCACAACTGACTTGCATGGTAAATTACCGTGGTTAAATAGCATGCAATATGTGTACTTGCATACTATTGGTTAAACGTGGTTAAACGTGGTTAAACAGCAATTTTGCTTTTTTCTCATTGGTGCAACGTAAATAAATTTGAATTTAATTTACGCAATATGTCGGCGATTGATTTGTGTCGTTACAACACTTTCCTCTCTGAAAAAAAAGAAAAAAAATATTCCTCTCTGCGAGGCTAGATAAGAAATGCATGACAGAGTTCGAACCAAGTTAAGCAAAAATATGATGAACCATAAGTGCTGGGCTTAAATATGCTTGTTGGTTGCTTCAACAATGATATGATGCCAGGTAACCACTAGGAATTGCTACACAAATTGTTAGCTCTAGTGGACGGTCATAGCACGTGAGGCAAAATAGAGCAGTGTAAGTTTTTGGAGCCGCAGCGTGAAGATTTCGAGGTAAATCGCCTCTGAATTTGCCAGGTTTAAGATAAAAACCTAAGCAGGTTGGATCGTTGTCAATGTGTTTGTATACGACCAAAGGAGCTAGAGTGCTCGACGTTGTGGTCATGACATTTGTAGAGTGGTCTTTGTGCAATAGATAAAGTTGAGATATGCATTGAAAGTGGCCTGTACCATGATATGAAGCTGATCACTACTTAGTGTTGCTACACGAAAGCGTTAGCTCTAAGTAGCTGGTCATACCAAAATAGGCAGTGTAATGTCATGTGTGAGAAATACATTATAATGTAAAATATATATACATTAAAATCAAAGGTAACTGCATAAAACTATGTACACGAACATTGCCTCAGAGATGGCATAATACCAAAGAACTGTTCAAAAATGCTACACAATTGTTAGCTAAGAACAGCTGGTTATGCCACGTGAGACAAATACGAAAATTAACGTAAGGTTAAAAAATTTTATAGTTAATGTTAATGTTTTAAAAAAATTAATTACGCGTTATACAAAGCAGGTTATTGAGATTGTGGGCAGACGGAGCCTGAGACGTGTGTAGAAGGTTGAACGCTCTCAGGATCAGGTGGTTCGATAAACGGTTTCAACCTGTCTATGCTTACTGATGTCGGTGTAGCGCCTTGCATAATGATGAAGTATTTTGGCTGTCTGAGTAAAATCGGGTAAGGACCGCGATACTTTGGTTGTAGTGGTGCAACAGCATTATTGTTGCGAACGAGTACTCTCTTGCAGCTGTGGAGCTGTGGGTGAACGAAGACTGGACGAGGCGTGTGTCTCGGCTGCTGTTCGGACATGTTACCGAAATGAAGTCGAAGGCGGGTAGCTTCGTCTTGTGGGTCATCTTGTGCCGGTAGTAGACGTGGGAGCTGACTAGGCAGGCGTAGATCCATGCCATACAAGAGTTGTGACGCAGACGTTTTAATGGATTCACGAGTACGGGAACGCATGGCCAGCAGAACTAAAGGTAGTGCATCGACCCAGTTGCTATTAATGGACGAGGATGCTAAAGCTGCTTTGAGTTCCCTATGCATTCTCTCTACCATGCCATTAGCTTGGGGATGGTAGGCAGTTGTCTGGCGTAAGATGCATCCCATGTACCGCAAGGTGGTTTTGAAACGATCAGATGAGAAGCAAGTGCCTCTGTCCGTGATGACCTCATTGGGAACACCATAATTGGATATCCATGCAGAGATAAAACCGTTAGTTACTTCGTCTGCAGAAATGGTGCCAAGAGGTAATGCCGCAGGCCACCGTGTAAATCTATCGATCATAGTTAGAAGGTAGCTGAAACCTTGAACCTTTGTCAGATGAACTATGTCGATGTGGACGATGGCTAGGCGAGAAGTAGACCGAAAATTTTGCAACCTAGAACGAGTGTGTCGTGTGATCTTGTTTTTCTGACAAATTGCACACTCTGAGACCCATCGTTTAACATTCTGCCTAAGTCTGTGACCCCAGAAACGATCTGTAAGAAGTCGGACAGTCGCTTGGCTTCCTGGGTGAGAAATTGAGTGAATTGAATCGAAAACTTTTCTCTGAAGGCTGGTCGGCAGAACTGGCTTGTTGGGCTGCGTACCCGTGAAGTAAACAATTGGTAAGCCTTCCCACAGACGGCATATGAACTTGGTTGGGTGACGGGCTATTGATCTTTGAATGTGAATGTCACCGCGTTGTTCAGTTCGCAGGAGAGTTGGCGTTAGTGTAGGTTCACTGAGTGCCACGGAGTTGACAGTGAATGGTGACGGCGAAGGTGGTTGTAGAGAGACGTCTGGCCTGGACAGGGCATCTGCAATGAAGTTCTGTTTGCCCTTGACGTGAAAGACGTCAAATTGCCATTCGCTTAGACGAGAAAGCTGTCTTACCACTCTGGCAGGGTACTTGGCGATAGATGAAGTTGCGTTTCGAAGTGCGCTAACTAGTGGTGCATGATCTGTGAAAACAACAAATCTGCTACTGCCAATGATGCTGATAAAATGGCGCACTGCGTCGTGGATGGCGAGAAGTTCTCGGCCGAAAGTGTCGTACCTCGTTTCTACTGGTTGGAGAGTACGCGAGTAGAAACTGATAGGCTTCCGAACTCCGTCGATCTCTTGTTCCAAAGTGGCTCCAATAGCGAATTCAGAAGCATCTGTTGTGAGTAGAAATGGCTTTTCGAAATCTTGATGCGTTAGCATTGTGGCATTTGCTAAAGAGTTGATGGCAAGTCGAAGTAATTCCTCGTCTTCGGTTGACCAAGCAATGATGGAATTCTTGCTAAGTCCTTTTCGGTTCCGCAGGTGCCTGCACAAAGGATAAAGTTGTTTTGAAAGGCCTGGAAGAAACTTGCGATAATAGTTTAGTACTCCCAGGATTTTCTGCAAATCGCTCAAAGTCCTTGGTGACTTGATATTCTTGATTGAATTCGTCTTTGACGGCAACGGTTGAATACCTTGGGCCGTGATACGATGCCCTAAGAGGTCGACGGATGAAGCTGCAATCTGCGTCTTGTCACAGTCCGTGGTTGGATAAGCGTGAAAGGACATTTCGTAGATGTTTCGCATGAGATTCTAGATCTGGACTGAATACCATAATGTCATCGAGATATGACATAAAATAAGCAGAGTCGTCGCGAAGTATGTTGTCTATGAATCTTTGAAATGTCTGAGTAGCACACTTAAGTCCAAAAGGCATGTAAAGATATTCAAAAAGGCCAAATGGAGTGATGACTGCAGTTTTCTCGATATCCTCTGGTGCTACCGGTATGTGATGGTACGCTTGTCTGAGGTCAATCACTGAGAAGAAATTGCTGCCGTTGAGTTTTTCAAGTAAAGTGTTGATATTTGGAATAGGATATGCATCAGATTTTGTCACTGAATTTAGCTTACGTTAGTCTCCACAGGCTCTGTACGATCCGTTTGATTTTGAGACTAAGTGCAGTGGTGACGCCCATGAACTTTTCGATGGTCTGATGATTCCCTCTTCCAAAAGCCTTGAGAATTCTTCTTGGGCAGCTTTCAGCTTAGCAGGAGCCAGTGGTCGCTTCTTGAGTGCAATAGGTTGTCCTTCTGTGACGATATGATGCATCGTGTTGGAGACTCGTAGCTCTGACTTGTTAAGATCGAAAAGCGATTTGTATTTTCGAAGAACTGCTGATATCTCTGCTGAATGATGCACTGGGGTTGGCTGAATGACCTGTAACTCCAAACGCTCGGAGGCAAGTGTCCAAAAATGTTGTTCAATTCCTGTGGAGGGGTCGATGATCTTTTGATTGGCAAGATCAACAATGAGCCGAAATTTTAGAAGGAAATCAAGGCCTATTATATTATGTGAGACCTTGGCAATGATGAAGTTGTGGGAAAATTCACGTCGTAGACCTATGTTGAGTGTGCGGTATTGGCAGCCATAAGTTGGTATGGGCTCGCCTGTAGCTGTTGCGAGAAGAACGCCTAGCGACATCTCGGCCATTGAATCACCTTTGAGAACTGAGACTGCCGCACCTGTGTCTACGATGTACTCTTCGCCAGTTTTGAAATCAAGAAGGTGCAGAAGTTCGTTTGGCTGTTTGGCCGGGTCATGCAAACAAGTAGGCTGGTGATTGCGACCGGCATTGTCTGTTTGGTTCTCTATGTGAAAAATTCGGCGTGGACGAAAAGAGTCGACAGGGATGTCGGATTGTAGTTGGCTTCTTCCCTGTAGCGCCGTTGATGCCGTTGATGTGCAGAAAGTACGGTCTTCTACTTCCTGCGCCAGACGTTTCCCGATACTGATGCACCCTTGTGCCTGCGGTCTGTTGTCCTCTCCGTCAGCTGTGGAAATTGACACTCATTCGGAAATTCTTCGGAACGACAAAGACAAACTTGGCAAGCATAAAAAATCTTCTGGTGGTTATAACACCAGTTCTTTGGAGCATATTTATTAAAGGATTGCGGAGATCTCGATCGCCGCCTACCATTATAATTTGACTTGGAAACGAATTTTGGTCGACCATTCACTTGATTTATCTCGGATTTGGTAATGGCCAATCCTTCTAGAACTTTGGCCATGTTCGCCACTGTTCTCTCTAAAGAGGAGATTCTATCATCTTGCGGGGGTGAAGAAAAGGATGATGGATTCACTTTGGGTTCCAAAACCCTATATTCTAACTCACATCTCTCAGATAAGTCATCTATAGAGAGAGTGTTGGGGAGCTGTCTGGCAAAGAGTTTTAATGTTTGGGGAAGATTGTTAATAAAAACAACCTTAGCCTCATGGTCAGAAATGTTGGTTTTATACCAACGTTTCCGTAATTCCCTCAGTATTTCTATGGGGCCAAGATTTGGCATATCTAACTGCGCATATTTGTTTATTATCTGCTCAGTTTCCGTGGGTCCAAGCAAGGATTCTACCTCGTTTTGTAGGCCCAAAATGGGATTAGGTAGCTTCCTAATGGCCTCAAGCTTAGGATAAATTCAGAAGGTAGTTTAGCAAAAACCTTCGACAGTTTTTGATGACTGTCATAATCAGGAAACGGGGAGAAAGCGGAGTCTACGCGCATAAAGAATAGCTCACTATCTCCATCCCAAACAGGAACATCAATATCTAAAATTGGACCTGACATTTTAACAATCTTACGGGATCTTAAAAGCATAAATTTATAAGCAATATGAAAATATATAAATATACTTTAACGAAACGCTTACCCACAAACAGCTTCCACAGTTGAATAAGTGCAGAACAAAAAAGTCACTGTTTCCAAAAATCCGCAATTGAGTTTGTTGAGTACGTACGGTGCCGTTTTGTACGTAGAAAAGATGAACAAAGGCCCCGTTGGCCTTTGATGCCGATGTATTATTATTATCCCCACAAATCCACGAATATATACCCAACAGATTTCCCAGAAAACCACGATCAGGGTAAAGAAAACACAAATGTCAATCTATTATTATTATATCCCCCCAACACAAACCACGAATATATATATATATATACCCAAAAAAATTCACAGATGACCACGATCACGGTAGATAAAACGCAAATCTTAATCGATTTTTTATCCCAAATAGATGAAAAAGGAAGTCAATTTTATTTATACCAAAAAAATCAGAACAATAATCAATATCCTGGCGCGGTCGCCAATTTTGTAAACGCCCCGGCTTCAAGTAAATGCCGTACGACGTTACAAACTCGGTTAAGGTGCTCTGAATAGAGATTAGTTACTGATATGGGGCCCTTAAGAGGGCCTGGTAATGCGTTCGCTTGAAGTCTTCAGAGTTGAAGATGTCCTAGAGCCTTGGGTGGACTCTGGTTGAGTTGTCGCTCCCGTGGTTGAGCTGTAATCGCGTTGTGGATGGTGTCCTGCAGGTCCTGCACTCAATTGGCTCGTCTCTCCGGTATCCCGCAACAAGATGAGTCACGGATGTAGTTAGTTGTTGGTGAAACTATCAAATCACCAGCGTAGGTATTGACAGCCGACAGAGCGCACACGTATTGACAGCCGACAGAACGCACACGCGTGAAGCAGGTAGAAGGCAAATGCCACAACTGACTTGCATGGTAAATTACCGTGCTTAAATAGCATGCAATATGTGTACTTGCATACTATTGGTTAAACGTGGTTAAACGTGGTTAAACGGCAATTTGCTTTTTTCTCATTGGTGCAACGTAAATAAATTTTAATTTAATTTACGCAATATGTCGGTGATTGATTTGTGTCGTTACATAAGCTTATTTCAGATTGGTTTGTATATTTATCTGCATGTGTACACTCATCGCAGTTAGATTACACTGATTTACCAACATCTGACTATTCACTAGATAAGGGTATGCCACGTCCGTGTTTGTGTATGTGTGTTAGCGTTTGTTTAAGACTGAGAAATCATCTGTTACAAATTATTCTCGGCACGTGTATCAGTCATTCAAGTGAAACTAAAATGATAATTGTCATTTCCTAATTACACACGTCAGACCTATTTTTGCACGTACTTTCCTAACTGGAGTAATTACGAGTGGATCCCGGTGAGGAGGAGGCAATATACTGTGAATAAAGTAAATAATTATGAGTCGGTAAAACTAAATAAGATGAGGATAAAGTATTTTAATAGGATGGAAAGTTAAAATAAAAATAAAATAGAGGTCATAGAGAAAATATGAAAATCGCCTGCTAAAGAAAGATAGTAGTAATAGTGCAAAGAAAAGTTGCCTTTTTTCTCCCATCATAAAAACATAAATGTTTGTTAAGAGGTGCTACACTAACAACAGAACATAAGTTAATAGATAAAATAAGATAACAAGTAATCAGGGATGTAATTATAAGACAATCGGAAAATAAATCAGGAGATATTGAATTACTCACCATCCACCTCTGTAAGTTAATAAAATTCCAGTGGTCTTATTCTTCTAATTGAGCGAGTTTCTGATTTTGATTCGTGCAAACTTTCCTTCCTACCATTATTTAATGCTGTATTCCAAATAAGACCTAGTGATTTTTCTACGGCTGTTTCATTCATGATGTCATCTCTCGATTCAATTTCGTTGGATTCTCTAATCAATCCACCATTTGAAATACGGATTGTCAAATTGTTTTTGTGATGTGCTTTCCATTAAGAAAGACCAGCAAAAGAAGTCCAAATATCTTGAATAATCAGGTAGACAGTGGATGCAAACATCTCGTGTTGCACTAAAAGGAAAAGGTAATTAATCTATTCCCTGTCGTGCAACATTTTTCTTTTAAAGTTTATTGCTGATGTTGCCTAGCCTTAATGCTGCCTTGGCCAAAATGGTGTTGCGTAGAGATTTAGACTGCCTGACATCGGTGAGTTATCTAGATGAATATACTCATAATAATTAGGTACCCTCTCTCTCAGTCTCTCACTCTCTCTTTTTCTATCTCTCTTTCTCGTAAATCTCACCAATAAGGTATGCCTTTATTATTATTATTGTGGTTATTTAAAATTTTTTTTCTTATTTTCGGTTTCGATTCTTATGGTTTTATAGCAGTGAAACATTGGTTGCTATTGGCTTTAGTATGGCCGTATGTGTAATACTTTTCCTATTGATTTAAATCAATGTTGCAATCTTAAAATAAAAACCTGATTTGTTATGTGCATACATTTGTCAGTATAAAATTGGTCTTCTATAATGTAGCAAAGGCACTTTCATCCAGTAGACCGTCTTCGTCCTGATTGGGAACTCATCACGTGTTGTCCAGAATTTTCGCGGACAGGGCTCGAACCTGGGCACATCTGCTTCGGCAAAGTAAATATTACCACCACCCGCACAACCCATATTCGTTTAATTATAACAAAACAAATTGTTGAGCAAGTTGTTAAAATTTCGTTTATAAAAATCCCTTAAAATTAATAATTTCATTCCGAAATGTTTTAAATGTAAATGTCCGTTCATGTAAGTGCTTATAGTGTATCGTTCATCCCAAAATTGAATCGTTACTTTGTGATGCACATATAAGTAGATTTGCCCTAATAAAAGTGGAAACGAAAGTTTGATCTGTTCCAAATGATTAGATGCTGCTAGTGACTAAACAATGAAATGTATTAGAGGCCTTCTCCATACGATCCAAAATCTTTTAAATGCATAGCTCAGAGTCAGTGAGAAGGAAAAAATTATTAACCAAGGAATTATGAATAAGCCAATTTCAAAATGAAGACTAGTAAAAATGTAAACAATTCAAGACGGAAGTGGGGAAATTATCTATTTCGGTGGAATTCAGACAAAGCATTTCTAGGCCTACCGTCGCAGCTGATATTCTTCTATTCAAAATTGAATTCTCTTGTGATATTACTGTATTAACTCTAATACTTTTAGCCAAAATTTACCTAAAATAGACAAGACTTCACCAAATATTGTGGCCAGTAATTTTCCAATGCAGTTAGTTTTAAGAAGTCGCTGCAAGCTTTTACTTCAGTTGCTCGTGTAATTAAACAGGTTCTCAATGCCGCGTTTTGCGTACGCGGGTAATAGCTGTACACGGGCAGTTACACAAAGATCCGATTGGTCACAATTTCCAATTTTGTTTTGTCTTTGATCGGGTTGACTCATTTTTACTTCAACTGGAAATGCGGTTCTATCACAAAGATGTGAGTGTCTAGATAGATCCGAACTCTGAGTATTACCACGATTTTATGCTTTACATGGGTTATGTTTTTGATTTTAATTGACTGCTTATCGCCCAATGGAAAATTCATTTTTAGTACAATTCTAATTTTTTTTTGTTAAGCAGCTTATACCTGCATTATTTTACTAAATTAGGAAAGAAGTATTACAATAATTGTGCGCGTATCTAAAGGTAATTAAGGCTTTACCTGACAAATAATTGAATAAAATTCTGTCATTATTTCGTTCATTTTCTTTTGTACCACTTTTGTCTGATATAGATTTTTCATGAAAATCTCCTTTAGTTTGATCAGTGCTACATTTCGAAATTTCAAATTGACTATTTACAGACTTCTTTATTTTATAGATAGACAGCTGAAGAAAAAAGTAGGAGGATACGCAAAGGCGTACCTTTTCTGTAAACGTCATTTTACAGTGTCCAACCATTTCGTCTCAATTTTTAATTTAATAATGACAAAAAACATTAGTTCTTTCTCCAGTTCAAATCGCAATTCGCTTTGATGGTTTGCCTATAAAAAATTATGTTCCTTATAAATATTCTTCAAAATTACAACTTTATTACCAAGGAATATTGCAAGTAAAATATACTTTTCCTAAACAATTTTCCCCCAGGTAGGTCTGAATATGTTTACGATTGGGCAGACAATTGCTGTGCCATTGAGAAACCTCTAACTCGTTATAAAAATCACCTTGGGAACGTACACTATCTAGAGGAGTTTCGAATGTTAAATATGGTAAATAAAAACCAGACCTTTTTGAGAGAAATAAATTAATGTGATATTGAATATTGTATTATTAACAGATGCTTGTCCGGAATACAAACGATATTAGACAGTTCTTCTATTCATTGGAGAATTTTCGAACCCATTCCTCTGGTTCCTAGAGGAGTCCAAAAAATATCACAAACTAATAAAGCAAGTGTAGCACTTACTTTAACTCGTTATACGTAAGGCATAAAATCTCATTATAAATACTAGCAGTTCATTAAATGGGTGCGTGTGTCTATAACTATTATTTTTTCAGTTAAAAACAATTACACACACGGACAAAACTAGCTAAGTGATACTACAGTGGCAAATGTTTGTTTGTCCATTGCACGGGACAGACAAATTTTCTTTTCTTGTCATATTAAATAATGAAATTTGGAGTGATCACAGTAGATTGGGAGAAGAAAAAGTAACATAAATACACCCTTAGTAAAATTAAGCTTGGTTGAGTGATGAAAAACCAGTAAAGTAAGATGCTTCATTTATTGTAGTATTAAATCATAATTAAACTAGATTTGTTATTAACCCAAAGATCTCTTACACTGACATGAATTTACTACAGTGCTTATAGTGTATAGTTCCACCAAAAAGTGAATCGTTGCTTCATGATTTAAATTTAAAATATGTTTGCCTTAATAAGGGTGGAAACAAAAGTTTGATCCATGTAACCGCGGATCTCCAATTTGTAGATGCATTTACTTGCAATGCATGCAGCAGACAAATTAAAAAATGCTGATTTAGTTAGGATAGAAAGTAAGCTGATTTAGAAATTTATAGACCTTCCCTATCTGTCAACAAGGATCCTAATGAAGGTGAGCTTCAATTGCTTAAATTTGGTATGAACATGGCAATTGAAACCTAGGTTTCGCCAAGGTATGTGATTAATATAGCAGCTGTCAAAATACGAGAAAAACGTGTTCAAACCGGATTAAGGCCAAGTCTCGAATAGGTTTAGCTACACTTGATTTAACTAACACAAAATGCCAAAAGTAATTAAACAATAATTGATTGCGCGAGTGGTGGTAACAATGCTTTAAATCAAGTTTGCGAGCTTGAAGTAAACACCAATCCCATTGTATTCACGTTTCGACCTTCCATGATCATCATCAGAGTACTACGGCAAACTGACTAGTGAGGATCAAACCGCAATGCATACATATATGAAAACCAAATTAGATACGCGGTTCTCACCTATAGTTATATCGCATACCAGTCATTTAAAATGTGTGCGAGACTACTAGAGGTGAGAGCTGAATATCTAATTTTGCTTTCCATATCTATGCCATTCGGTTTGATCCTCGCAAGTCAGTTAGCCGTCGCACCCTACTGACGATCGTGGAGTGTCGAAACGCGTCAGTGCGTGCGACTGGCGGTAGTTTTGCTATGTTGATCGAAGACTGGTTAAATACAATGGGATTGGTGCTTACTTCAAGCTCGCAAACTTGATTTAAATAAATGCTAATAGTAAGCCTAACTACTGTGTCCAGCGTTTCTCATTAGGATGGTTGTAACCATTTTGACTTGGCACAAATTTAGGTGCACAAATGGGATAGACTTTGTAGATATCTACTGAAAACATCTTTTTGCACCTATCGTAAAAAAAGTTTAGAAAAGACATTTTTGAGACACATATTTTATCCGCAGTTCTCGATGATATATTGGGGATCTGGAATCATTTTCATGACGTTATTGTTAATTGCACAAATAGGAATAAAAAACTAGCTTCAGCAAAGGATTAGTGATAGTGGGCTAAGAACGCTTTTTTGTGGATCTATCAAAATACTACATGTCAATCGATTATATACAGTGCCAATCTTAAAGATTTCAACCTTCTTTAATTTTATCTTATAATATCCATTAATATAAGTCTCAGACACAAGAACCGTTTCTTTCTCATATTCTTCGCAAGTATCCATAAACGAATATCCTTTATATATATATATATATATATATATATATATATATATATATATATATATATATATATTATCTTACGTAGCTTTATGAAAAAAACAAACTAAAACCGGGTTTATGCAAGCATAAAAATCATGTTCGGGCATTGAGCTTGATCTGGAGGTTATGTAAGTAATTGATTTTTTGTTCCCTTATTTCATTCTCTCCACGTATACATTTTTCTATAATGTTTTGCTTTCTATATATATATATATATAAAGAAAGTTCTTTGTAGATACTTGAGAAGAATATGAGAAAGTTACATATCTTGTATCTGATAAAATTTCATTTTATTTTTACACATGGAAATAGGACTATAAGCTTTTTAAAGTTTTGCATTTCAATAGTAATTGAAGGCTCTTCTAGAGCATAACATTTAATAATGGACTTTTATCTTAATTTTCACCCTTCCTTAAATCAGCCATTCTTCCGTTAGGTACATATCTTAATTTTCTTGACTGAAATACATGAAGTTTATTTCCTAACTAAATTACGTTTTCCATTTACTAATTTATTTATCGTTTACCCCGGAATGATTTCATTCCAAGCTTATTTGTATTACTAAGTTCACTTTTATTTAAGTTATTTCACATGCTGATAATGAAAGATATATAACAGTTAGATACCGTTTGTTGCGGAGAGCTAATATATATGAAATTATGTATTAGGTGTTGCGAACCTAGTAAAAACATTGTTCAATTATGGCAAGAAGGAAAAATCAAAGGCAGCTGGGCCTGTTGGCCTTTGTTGCCAAATAAATTTTTAATAATGATAATAAAAACAATAATAATAATAATAATAATAATAATAATAATAGTAATAATAATAATATAATAATAATATATATTATTATTAATTATTATTAATTATTATTATTATTATTTATTATTATTACTATTAATATTATAATTATTACTGAACTAATTTGTTACTAGGTTTGCAACACCTAATAAATAAATGCATATATTTTAGTTCTCCGTCAAAAACAGTATCTAACTGTTATATATTGAATTGAATGATGTCATGATTACCGCGAAATG
Source organism: Eudiplozoon nipponicum (assembly GCA_029291075.1). NCBI lineage: Eukaryota > Metazoa > Platyhelminthes > Monogenea > Mazocraeidea > Diplozoidae > Eudiplozoon > Eudiplozoon nipponicum. The sequence continues at coordinate 123,571 of JAQBSW010000830.1, read as the reverse complement.
TGATAACTGATATCGATGAAGACCAGAGTAACAGGTGTTCAGAAATAGTTGAAATTCGCAATTTCGGTGAGCTATAGAATATATTGAAATCCATCAGTTTGGTGCCATGTACCGACTCGGCAACCCTGGTGTTAGTACCATGTACCCTTTTGGTACTATATAGTTGGTATCACTTACTAACACAATAGCCATAGTGTTAGTATCCTTTACAGACTCGGTATATATATTATATAGTGTAAGGTAGCATTGAAGTCGTATTGTCGTTGACTTTAGATTATGTTAGCTTCACTATTACAGGTTTACACATTTGTCTAGAAGATTGTACCGTCCTATTATTCCACATTCTTCTACCAAATATATAGTGGTTAAAGGGCGTAATACCGGCTCCTACTGATGGGTCGCCAGTAAGCACGAAACGAATGTGCATGAGATTATACTTTCCGTTCGTGCTGCCTTTGGTTTATCCTTCTGGTCACAACTGAATTAATTTGTTACTAGGTTCGCAACACCTAATACATACTTGCATATATATTAGCTCTTCGCAACAAACAGTATTTAACTGTAATAAAGAACTTGACTCAAACAATGTAACGATTATTACCTGAATTGCGTTTTCACTAAAGGAGATATCATTGTTCCAGTAGTTTTCTGTTGCTAAATTATTTCGGCTAAACCAATCGATAGCCTACATCAGTTGCAAAATGCCTCACAAATTTAACAAATGAAACTAATGAAGCAAGCGCGTTATTTCCTCTAACCATCATTTTTATACTGAAGACTGACCTTTCATTTGATATTCGTGTGTCACATGTGTGTGTGTGTGTGTATTTTCATAACTGTTGTTTTCATCTAACTAATTGAGACAAGAGTGGCTGAATAATAAATGATAAATTGCATGCGTTAACTATTCGTTTTACGCACTCAATGTAAAATGACGTAACTGAGATGGCCCTCATTTTCAGGTGGCCGGAGGAGACCAATAATACAGAAACACTCGTCATCAAAACATGCCATGAGTGAAAAAACTAGAAGTCCGAAAGACCAATGCACATGTTAAATTTCAATTCAAACCACTAAAGTGTACTCAAGATAAACAAGTTAATAACCGTTATTGGCATACTATTAAATAGGCGCACGCCACGCATGTGCATGTGTATGTGTATGCATAACTAAAAAACTTTGTTAAAATATTATTGCTACTCATGTACGTACATCTAAATAAAACTGCAGTCAATAGCCATTAATTTATATATATATATATATATATATATATATATATATATATATATATATAATATAAATATTATGCCTAGAGGAAATAACGCGCTTGCGTCATTAATTTCCTTTGTTAAACTTGTGAGGCATTTTGCAACTGATGAAGGCTATCGATTGGTTTATCCGAAATATTTAAGAAACAGAAAACTGCTGGAAAAAGGAAAGCTGCGTTAGTCAAAAGCAGTTCAGGTAATTTCAGTTTATCCAGGTAGGCAAAAGCAATCTTCATTCAAGAATCATTTAACATGGAATTATAGCTGCAAGCCGTTAAATGGTATAATTAATATACACTGGTGAAGCAACAACTCGTGAGACAAGTGTAAATTATTTACTTTTTAAGTATTCGTTTAAAACATGATGTTATTCCTAAATCTTTTTGTTTTAAATTAAATTTTAATTTAAATGCTTATGGCATGTCTCTTAAGCATGTCCTTTGTATAAATATTATAAAAACTTTGATTCGTGATTTAGTTAAACGTAAGATTATACTTATTCAGAATAAAACTAAAGTAAGATCGATGTTAACTTCTCTTTTGCACACAGATGATTTTAAATGCATAGAGGATTTCAGTGATAAAGTTCGCAATAGAGAATTAACAAAAGTAGTAATTAGACATGATAAAAAACTAGATGATTTGGGAATTTATAGACCCCAAGAAAGTGATAATTTAATCGGGAAAAATAGAATAGTAAACCTATGAACATAAAATCTTAAGAATGATCAAGTTGAACTACTTAACCGTGGTTTAAACATGGCTTTTCCTACTGAAAGATCGGTTAGAAATGAATTAATTACTGAGGCTGTCAAAACGGCACAACTTCTTTCGGATAATGATATGGTTATTGCATGATTTGGAAACTGAAGCTAGCTCCAGTAAGAGATTAAGAACATCGGATTAAGATTAACAAATTAGTGGGTTTATTGGTCAAGTAATGAATAATCAATTATTAAGAATATAGTCTTTCTAAGTTTCATCTCGAACTACTCGTTTGATTTTAAAACATCAAGTGATTTAAACCCTAATTTTGTGTCTTGCATCCTCACCTTACCTATTGAAATTATTCTAATAATACGATATTTAGAATTAATTTGTCTAACGCGTGCAAAGGGTAAATTAATTTGTATTGCCTGCAGTTTCATTTAGACGTATGTACATTTGTATCAATAATATTTTGACGAAGTTTTTTAGTTATGCATACCCATATCTATACACAGGCTTGGAGTGCACTTATTTAATGGTATGCCAATAACTGTTATTAACTTGTCTATCTTGAATACAACCCTAGTGGTTTGAATTGAAATTTAACAGGTGCATTGGTTTTTCGGATTTATAGTTTTATCACTCATGGCATGTTTTTATGACGAATGTTTCTGAAATATTGTTCTCCTTCCGTCCCCTTAAAATGAGTGCCATCTCAGTTTCGTCATTTTACACTGAGTGTGTAAAACGAATAGTTAACGCATGCAATTGATAAATTATTCTTCAGCCACTCTGGTCTCAATTAGTTAGATGAAAACAACAGTTATGAAAATGCACACACACGCACATGTGACACGCGAATATCTAATGAAAGGTCAGTCTGAAGTATAAATATTATGGCTAGAGGAAATAACGCGCTTGCTTCTTTAGTTTCGTTTGTTAAACTTTTGATGCAAAATCTGACTGATGAATGCTATCGATTAGTTTAGCCGAAATATTTTAGCAACGGAAAACTACTGTAACAATAAAGACTGCGTTAGTCGAAACGCAGATCAGGTAATTTCAATTAATCCATGTTCGCAAAAAAAATCTTCATTCAATGTTACGATTTGCCGTTGAACCAGCAAGGAGAATACGGGAGCTGATGGACTCAACAGAATGTATGATGTTTGAGCACTGTCAGTTATCAAGGTTTCTGAAGGACATGGTATGACGTCACATGTCAAGAAATTGTCAGTCAATCAATAACGTCTCATCAGTGTACGTAGCATAGAAAGTGTTGACCCTGCAATATCGGCCACCGGTACGAAAAGGCCGACAACACAAATTGTTATTAGCGACCAGATTGCACATTTCAAGTGCAATAAACTTGATTTGAAGGATTTTCGCGCAATATCTTACCACAGTCTAACTAATTAAGCGAACACACTGGACGATGAAAAATGCAATGCTAGATTCGTACCACAAGGCACTGGGTTTCTGGCGTGACAAATTAAATTTGATCGATCGGGTCAGGCGATTTACGCAATCAACAATTTCAGGAATTGTATCGGCAATCATGGTATTTGAGGGCAGATAAAACTGTCAAGCGAATCCATAAACAACGAACCTTATAAGTTCTGCAACGTAGCACATATTAAGCAGCACCTAGAACAGTTAACTCAAGCTCTGGGTGCCACACAGCGACAAACCCGTTCCCGACATCCAATAACGCCCTCGCCTACGTGCCAGGGACTACGTCATGCTGGCAAGGGCGAGGTTCATTTCACTACAAGCTGAAAATAATGGTCCGTATCGGGTGGAAAGAGTGAACGCAGAGCAAAAAATCATTTTTTACCAGCCTTCCCCATGGACCACGCACTGTCGCAGAAAAAGAAATAAGATTTTGCAGCGGGAAGTTTTTGAGCCTAAACCTTCCAATGGTTCTATTTAGGGCTTACGTGAATAAAATAGAAGCCTACGTAGAAGTGCAAGAATTAAGATGAGATAAAATCAAAGGAATGATAGAAGCTGCACTCAAACCGCAGAAGTGAATAATATACAATAATAATTTGTTATTTGTGTGACTAAAGCAAAAGCTTTATGAGTGTGACCCCTATAAATGATTGATTACACATGAAGCGCTCACGCCTAGTAAAATGGCTTTTTGTGTTGTGTTGGAATCATGAGACAGAATCCTGTCAACATTAAGTAAAATCTTAACTGCAGTATTAGGGGTAATTAGGTCAAGGCTGAATAAATCAATCATAGTAAAACACTGAAGGAATCCCCATAAACGACTGAGCTAATATGAGTGACTATGAACAAGCCAGATTAAATGAGATCTGTATAATGCGCCTAAGCCACCATGAGTAATAGGTATAACGTAATTTAAATAACCGTTCCTGGCCTAAGGGATGCTAATTTCTAATTTTTAGTTCTCAGCAAACAAGAACACATAACAATTATGTGTTTTACAGAATGATGTCATGATAAAAACTAAAATGTCATGACTGATGTCGATGGTGGCCAACGTTTAAGGTTTTGATCAGAATGTCTATAAACCAAAGATATCGACTAAGTTATACGAAATATTTGCAAAAAAATGACTGGAGTGAAGAAAATTCTGTATTAGTCGCTATACAGGTCAGATTGGTTTTAAAATCTCAGTTTCGCATGAGAATTTTAAATCGGTTTGTCACAATTTAGCTTTTATTCAAAAACACGTTTTTGATACTCTTTAAAGGTATGCTAGATATTATACATGGAGTGTTGGCTTTGAATTCGCATTGCCGAAAACAATATATACAAAGTTACCTGGTCTGTGTTTTTACGAATCCATTATTTTTCCCACTGCCATTGTGCCGGTGTCGTAACCCATTCAACAATTTATCACGAAGGATAGAGACACACCAATAAAGCGAATTTAATATTTCATTGAACTGTATCATTTGTACTTCCAACTATATAAAATTACAGAAATATTACTGCGGAACTGGTTTGTTCAAAATAACCTGATCTTTTTGTGATTAACACAGGGTTCATCCCAGTTATCTTTTATTTGTTGAAAATAATTCGGATACATTCCTGAGTATAATTCATCGGTCCACAGTTTATATCAGAAAGAAGCCAATAAAGTAAGTGCGATATTTAGGATAGCTGCAATTATATATAATGATTGGTCTACTAATTGCAGATAGATGCGTATATATATATATATATATATATATATATATATATATATATATATATATATATATATATATATATATATATATTTCTAATTAGGAAGAAAAACATAAATAACAAAGTAAAAAAAGGCCATTTATTCCGAGATTACTAAATATCGCTCTACAATCATTCATTTATAACAAATCTGATTCGCTTTTACTTCTATTTCTTGTTTTTGCTGGTTGGTAAATGTGTATGCGTTTGTGTTTGTGTGTGCGCCTGTTTGCATGTAAATGTCATTCTCGCTGTATTGCAAAGTGATGTCTGAGATCTGGTTATTATTGTTTTGATGGCTTGAGAATTAACCATTTGTGCGCATTATTCGCTATTCCGTGTACGTGTGCGATTTTTCCCATAGTAGTTTATCGTATCATCTTGTTGCGCAAATTTTTGTTCTTCACTTGGTAACAGGGTAAGTGCTGATTGCAATGTTGAACGCTCATATTGTTTAGAAACTTCTGTCACCGTATGTACATCTGTTTTTTCCTCTTCATTTTGTTGCCAAATTGATTGAATTTTTGTTGATTCTAGTCGAGGGCCTCTTCGGTCTTGCCTGGATACTAGTAAATTCTCGTTGAATTTTGTTATTCGGGGCCTGTCGATTAGAATATCATGTTGATGAAACTTTTGAACAGTTAGGTCAGGTGCTTGTTGTTTTATGTAAAGGGCTTCGTAGATAAATAATAATTTTTCTGATTTTGCTTTATGTAGAATTGTGAAATTGGTCGAATTGACAGGGTGCCCCGTTGCCAATATATGATCGGAAATAGCTGATTTTCCTGACGGTGGCAAGCCTTTGTTAATCAATTTCTGTGGCAAATGTTGCTGGATTCTGCTTATCAATTGCTTCTTCATACGTCCGATATATGTGCTACCGCACATACATGAGAATTTGTAGACTATGAATGATTTGGAGAGAATTGGCAATTGATCTTTGGCATCCAACCTCATGATTTTCTGTGTACTAAATGTGATATTAACATTAACACTGGGAAAATTCTCCTTAGTTATTCTATTCAGCCGCCGTGCAATTATTGAGGCTGGTACGTCGCCTCTAAATGGTAAGTTTAGGAAAACCTGCTTAACGGTATCCTCTCTAGTACAAATCTGCCGTGGTCTGATGTTGACATCAAAGAAACGCTCTGGGTAGTTGTTCATTAGCAAAATTTGCCCTGTTACCAAGTGAAGAAGAACAAAATTTGCGCAACATGGTGAAACGAAACACTACACTCGAAAAAATAGCACTTGTGCACGTAACAGCGAACAATGCGCACAAATGGTTAATTCTCAAGCCATCAAAACAATAATGACCAGATCTCAGACATCACTCTGCAATACAGCCAGAATGACCTTTACATGCAAACACGCATACACACAAACACAAACGCATACACACTCACCAACTAGCCAAAACAAGAAACAGCAGTAAAAACGAGTCAGATTTGTTACCACTAGCATAATCAATTGAAAACCCAAAATGTATAAATATGTATGATTGTATAAGAGATGATTAGTATTCACGAAATAAATGGCCTTTATCCACTTTGTTATTTGTGTTTTCCTAATTATAAGATATATATATATATATATATATATATATATATATATATATATAAAGTGGTTGAGTGAGGTTTTTCATGTGCGCTAGGCATATGCCAATATTGAGTTTAGTTACTGTGACAAATACTTTGTTTAAAACTATTGGTGAGTCAAAAAAATATATAAATAGCACGGTTTCGGAACGAGGTTACCACATTTGCTAAAATCTGCTATTGTTGCCGTTAAACAAAATTTAATAGAACCGAATTTCCAATGGTTAGTATGAACGATTTTGAAGCCTTCGGAAGAAAGGGACGAATACACGCCCAGCCTCAATCGGATCCTTGTGAAATTGTTGTTGCCAAGCTAAAACCTTCGTACGCTAAACGCGGCATTGCAGATGATGAAGATGGCACTCCGCAAAAATTCAAATTATATAAGTGTGATATTTCCTTTCGCCATTCAATTTATGCATATGACTGATTAGTCTAATTGCAACTAACTGGCGTTTCAATTGATAGCTGGTTGTCATGAACGTGTGTTTAACCATAACTGATGGTTACAAAAAGGTAATGCGAAAATATTGGCTGAAATTTAAATTATTCTTACATGCGTCAGACTTTCGGTTTTATACCTACAATTTGCAACGACATACTCCAGATCAAACGAACATTGGTTGCGAAGGCGAGGATGAAAATTACTTAAGCTAAGGTTGCGATCATTTGATATAAACACCTGACCCATTATGTACAGGCATTTGTCAGTATAAACTAAGCTTTGCGTAGTGTGGAAAAAATTCACCCAGCAGACCGGTTTCGTCGTTATTGGGAACTCATCCCTTACCGTCCAAAATGACAGACTGGCTCACTGATTAGAGCACCAGATTCCGAAGCAGACGAGCCTAGGCTCGAGGCCAGTCCGCGGAAATTTCTCGCCATAAGGCGATGAGTTTCGATAAGGACGAAACTGGTCTACTGGATGAATTTCCTTTTCCACACTATAAAATACTCCAGATTGTTCCCACATTGAAGGGTTGGGAGCTCAACAAAATAAAATGCCCTCTTAGTACACTCACGCCATTCCAGGTGATACAATTAATAACAGTCGAACCATGTACGAATGAACTTCCACTAAAACCACTTGAGATATAATTAGGACAGGCAGATTGCGTAACAGCTGCTGTAATTTAATTAGATAGGCGCAAACCACGTATGTGGTTGTGTGCCTTATTGTAATTTACTCATAAACATTCTGTTAAATATAATGAATACAAATCAATTTCCGTATACTTGAAACTGCAATCACTACATTTCTAGTGACATCAGAGGTATCGGATGAAAATTTTTATCATTAAACAATTAGCAATACAATTCATTACATTAACAGTCATTAAACATATAAAATTGAAATACAATTAAACAATAATTGATTGCGCGGGTCGTGGTACCAATTTATTAAATCAAGTTTGCGAGCTTGAAGTAAACACCAATCCCATTGTATTTAACCAGTCGTCGAACAACATAGCACAACTACCGCCAGTCGCAACGCACTGACGCGTTTCGACCTTCCTCGATCATCATCATCAGAGTGCGAAGGAAAACTGACTAGGTTGCAAACTTGATATAAACACCTTACCCATTACGCACTTACATTTTGTCAGTATAAACTAGGAAATTTATAGTGTAGAAAAGGCAACTCATCCAGTAGATTTGTCCCGTCCTTATTGGGAACTCATCTCGTACTAGCCAGAATCTGCCGCGGAAAAGGCTCCAACCTGGACATGTCTGCTTTGGAATCTAGTGCTCTAACCACCGAGCCACCCTGGCGCACACTACTAGCTGTGGTGTTCGACGACTTGTTAAATACAATGGGATTGGGATTTACTTCAATCTCGCAAACTTTATTTAAAGAAATTAAATTTGGAATTATGCAGACTGCATGAAATATTCACGGCCAATGATTAGCTTCGTAATTTAAAAGAAGAACCACTGAGAGATTTTGCAGGTAAATTTAATTCTAATTGACTGTGTGTTTTATTTCTAACATTTGAAATGATGCAATAACACTAATAATACAATAGTTCTTTAAATCAAGTTTGCAAGCTTGAAGTTAACTGCAATCCCATTGTACTAAACCAGTCGTCAAACAACAAAGCAAAACTGCTGGTAGTTTTGCTAACTTGCTCGACGACTCGTTTAGTATTATGGAATTGGTGTTTACTCCAAGCACACAAACTTGTTTTAAAGAAGTGTTACCACCACCCACGCATTTAAATTTTGTTTAATAATACAATAGCGTTGGTGTTAAACAAAGAGTCAGATCTTGGTTAATGGTTACAATTTAGTAAATATGAAGATTAATAAATATATGAAATAGAGTAAGTGATTTGATAGAAAGAAGTAGCGCGACAAAGAATGGATTAATTACCTGATCGTTGTTGTACCTTACTATGTGTTTGCGTCTAGTCTTCAATTTGATTCCGAATATTTCGGTTACTGCTTTCGTTAACCTGATTTAAACGGAATCCGTATCCCACAAACACTTTGGCAATCACAGGGTCAATTGGTAAATTTAGTTTAAACTGTCCCAATTATACTTATTGTTAGGCCTCTTAAGAATACCTGTCATTTCACTAGGTAAGTTGGTGTCACGTATGCGTGTTTATGTGTCTGCTTGTGTACACTCATCGAAGTAAGATTACTGCTATTTAATAACATAAACTAACAACTCACTAGATAAGTGTACGTCATGCTTGTGTGTATGTGTTCTGGTTTGTTTTTGACGGAGAAGGAATCAGTTACCGCACGTTTACATTCGTCCAAGTGAAACTACAGAGATTTAACAAAATCTCAAAATTAACCAGATAAGCCTACGCCACGCCTTTATGCGTGTATGCACGTGTGCGTTTGTTTAAATCTGAGAAATTATCTGTTACATCAGATTAGCGGCACGTGTATCACTCATTCAAGTGAAACTAAAATGATAAATTTCTATTCCTTTACTTATTTCTTAAATGAATTTTTGATGGGTTGAATCTGTGTATGGAAGCAGCAAGATATTTTCAAGGTTAAAAATCGGATTTAGTAAAAATAAAACAAAAATAAAGATAAAATAATTCATTAGGATGGAAAGTCTTAATAAAAAGTGGTTCTAAATTAAATTCGGAAATTGCCTACTGAACGAAATATAATGTTAATAGATTAGAGAAAAGCTGCCTTTTTACAGAAAACGTAAAGGTTTATTAAAGTGTGCTAGGCTAAAAAAAGAACGAAAGTTAATAGATACAATTAGATAACAAGTAAACGAGAATAAAATTATAACATAATCCAAAAGTAAATTAGGAGATATTGAAATACTGAACTCCAGCCCAATTTTCAAATTTCGCTTCCTCCTTTATTTAATGCTGCATTCCAAATCGAACCAAGTGTTTATTCTACCGCACATCCATTCATTATGAAAATTCTCGATTTCAATTCGATGGATTATCGGATCAATCCTGACTATCTACTGCGATCAAAAATTGCTATGCATCGGCAACCATCCAAAATAACTGTGACGCGCAAAATTTGGTCTATTAAAATGTCCGTATTGGCAAGCAGTTCTAAGTTCCCCTCTTCTTGGGCGCATGGTTTCATCCACATACATCAGGTTACAGGCATTACATGGAATTTCATATACTCCTGGTGTGCCTAACGATTTAATTTTCTCCTTTTGGTTGAGCAGCTTAATACTTAGGTTAACGGTTTGTTTTAAAATATTACGTATATTGAATTTTGATGATATAATTTTGATTTTTCTACTTAGTTTAAAGTAAGGTATTACCATTACCCTCCGATCATCTTTCGTTTTATTTGAATTCACATACTTCCAAACGGGATTAAATTTACTTATGACGTTCATCATAGTTGTTTTAATTAAATTTAGAGGATAGCCATTAGCACTGAATATTTCTCGCAGTCTACCTGATTCAATCTCCCTATGTTTTTTATCTGTTAATCTTAAGCTTCATATTATCATCGATTTTAAGTAACAGATTTCCATTCTATATGGATGATTTAAATTGAAATAAGAAGGGTACCTGACTAAGTATCCTTCCTATAAACATCCACTTATAGTTTTATACCATTTCTAATTAACTTGACATCCAGAAATGGTAATTCTCTACATGATTCAATTTCAATTTCAAGCATAAGTTCACTCACCTGATTTGCTAAGTTTAAGAAATTTATCAGTTGATTCTCTCCGTGGTTATAAATATTTAATACGTCATTCAAACATCGTACATATAGTGTTTGATTTTGTTTTGCAAACATTTCATTAGATTGACTCATCAGAAGCGTCGCTCCTCCTTTTTCTGCTTTCAAACATATCACACTGTTGGCTATTAATTCGTTCCTGAGACTTTTATTTCATAATTCAGTTTACATTTATCCTCTTCGTGCGTTAAACTTATTCGTGTCTGAGTCGAATTGTGCTGTTTTAACAGCCTCAGTAATTCTTTAAAATTTGTGGTGATTCATCAATTTCCCAATTCAGAACACAATTAAGCATTTCCAGCCGATTCTCATTAAGTTTTATAGTAGAAAGATTTACCGGGATGCCACTCGTCATTGCTTTATTTAGTAAAATGAATGTAAAAATATGTTTCACGTGTGAAAATAGGAAATGACATTAATCATTTTATTATCAATTGAATGAGTGATGCAAGTGCCGCTAATTATATGTTACAGATTATTTCCTAGTATCAAACAAACACCCACGCACATACACACACAGGCAACGCGTGCGCTTTTCTAGGGAGTCGTCAGTATTTGTTATTAAATCACAGTAATTTCATTTTGATGCGTGTACACATGCAAATGCATACACACATATACATTACACACACTTACTTATCGAAAAGACGGTTATGCTTAAGAGATTTAAAAATAAGCAAAAATGGGACAGTTTTAATTAAATTTCCACATGACATATTGATTGTCAAATTGATTTCTAGGATGTGCTTTCCATTGAAAGAGACTTCTGAAAGCGAAATTCGAAATATCTTGACTAATCAGTTGGACAATGCATGCAATCACCTTGTTGCGTCAAACAAGGAAAAGGTAATTAATCAATTCCCTATCGTGCAACAGGTTTCATTTAAAATGTTTTTCTCTTATATTTGCAGTTGTTCGATTCTCCTCATCAATTTGCCGCGGTGCTCTGATGATAATCATGGAAGGTTGAAACGCGTCAGTGCGTGCGAAAGGCGTTAGTTTCGTTATAATGTTCGCCGATTGGTCAAATTCAATGGGATGATGTTTACTTCAAGCTCGCAAACTTGATTTAAACAATTGTTACCATCACCCGCGCAATCATTTATTGTTTAATTTTATTTCCTAAACTTATCTTACTTTTTCCTTCTGGTGCAATACAAGGTGTATGTATACACTGTCTACTTGATTATTCCAGATATTTCAACTTCCTTTTTCTGAAGTCTTTTTCAATGGAAATCACATCACACAAACAATTTGACAATCAATATGTCAAGTGGAAATTTTAGTTTAAACTGTCCCATTTATACTTATTGTTTGATCGCTTGAGCATAGGCAAATGTATGTCAAATTGGTTTGTGTATGTTTCAACATGTGTACATTCATCGAAATGAATGATTTAATAACATATAGTGTCGACCCACTAGATAAGTGTACTTCATGCCTGTTTGTATGTGTTCTCGTTTGTTTTTGATTGAGGTGTAATCAATTCCTGCATATGTACACTCATCCCAATGAAAATCGGCGAATTAGCAATATCAGAAGATTTAATAGGTAAGCGTAAACCACGTCCATCCCTCCGTCCTTGTATGTGTGTTTGTGTATAGGTGTGTGTGTGTGTGGTCGTTTCCTTAAGACAGAAATTATCTGTTGCATTATATTAGCGGCACGTGTATAAATGTCATTTCCTATTTTCACACATTAGACCTATTTTACACATACTTACCTAAATGAAGTAATTACGAGTGGCATCCCGGTAAGGAGAAGGCAAGATACTTTGAATACCCGGGTGCAAAATATTTATGGCAAATAATTAAGAGTTAGCAAAATTAAATTAGACAAGAATAACATTTTTAATAGGAAAGAAAAGTAAAATAAAAATAATAAAGCGGTCATAAAAGAAATTTTAAAATTGCCTGCTAGAGAAAGATAATAGTAATAATGCCAAGAAAATTTACCATTTTTCATCCCATCACACTAACATAAATGGTTGTTAAAAGGCACTACACCAACAAAAGAACATAAGATAATAGATAAAATAAGTCAACAAGTAATCAAGGATGAAATTATAAGATAATCCAAAAATAATTAAGGAGATATTGAATTACTCACCCTCAACCTTTGTAAATAAATAGCAATCCAGTATTTTAATTATTTTTTTTGAGCGAGTTTATGATTCTGATTCGTACAAACTTCGCTTCCCACTATTATTTAATTCTGTATTCCAAATCGGACCTTGTCATTTTCTACGGCTGTTTCATTCATGATGTCATTTCTCGATTTAATTTCGATGGATACCCTAATCAATCTTGTTGTCTACTATGACTACAAATTGATATGAGTCTGCAACTATCGAAATTAATTGTGTTCTGGCTCTTCTGTATGACGTATTATGACGTAACTTGGCCATACTTGCATGCGGTTTTATGTTCCCCTTTACTTACCTTAATTGGACGCATGGTTTCACGCACGAACCAGTTATGCTTAAGAGATCTAACAAGAAGTATAAATGGGACTGTTTAAACTAAAATTTTCACTTAACATATTGATAGTGAAATTGTTTTTGTGATGTGCTTTCCATTGAAAAAGACCAGCAAAAGGAAGTCGAAATATCTGGAATAATCAAGTAGACATTTTATGCAAACACCTTATGTCGCACCACAAGGAAATGGTAATTGATCTATTCCCTGTCGTGCAACACGTTTATTTTAAAGCGTATTTAGTTACTAAACGTATCCTTGTCGGGGAGTAATTGTGCTGTACTAACAGCCTCATTAATTATCTTATTTTTTGGCGATTTATCAAACCACGATTAAGCAATATCAGCTGATTCGCATAAGGTTTTATTATACCACACGATTAGTTACAATACGTGCTTAGATGCCCAAATTCACTAAATCCGTGTCATGTCTGATCTTGGAAACTTTAATCTCTCTATTCCGTGCTTTATCATTAAAATAGAAAGTAACAAAGATATGATTTTAGTTTTCTCTAGAATCAGCTCAAACTAGCTTTTCTCGAAATTTTGAATCAATGTATTAATTATGTTCAAAGTCATTTCATGTTTAAGAGATCTACCTTTAGCGTTTAAATGAAATGTCAATTAAAATTTAAAACCTTTAGGAATTGCGCAATATTTTAAACAGAATTCAATAAAACGGATATTATCCACTTGCCTTATCAATTGCTTCACTGACTTAGCACCGCATTTGGAACCTAAATATGCTTTAAACTAAACATGTCGCGCGACAGGGAAAAGACTAATTACCTGGCCCTAGTTGTACTTGTTATAAAGTAGAGACAGGAAACACAATTATTTGGGATGGCTGCAGATGCATATCAGTTTGTGGTCGTAGCAGATCGTCAAGATTGATTAGAGAATTCATTGAAATTAAATCGAGAAATAATATAACAAATGAAACAGCCGTAGAAGAATCACCAAGTTCGATTTGGCATACAACGTTAAATAATCAAGTATTTTTTTTAATTTTGTCGGAGTGCTAGCTTCATATATTCCAATGCCGCGTTTTGCGTACGCGGGTAATAGCTTTGCACGGACAGTTTCACAAAGATCCGATTGATCACAATTTCGAATTTTGTTTTATCTTTGATCGGGTTGGATTATGATTCGTTCCAATGTAAATGCGGTTCTATCACGTCTTTGTTTACTGGCGACGTTTCGGTGCCTACTTTCCAGCACTATCCTCAGGCTACTATACAAAGTACTTTAATCACAATAGCAGATTTAAGCAAATGTGGTAACCTCGTTCCAAAACCATTCTATTTTTTTTTTTTTTGATTCAACACTAGTTTTAATCATAGAATTTGTCTCAGTAACTAAACTCAATATATAACTATTTGTAATTAGCAGACCAATCCTTACCTCAGCTATCTCAAATTCCCGGTATACATAATCTCATCTCGTATGCAGAATATTGTAGGGGAGAGAGACAGTATCGAACCTTTTCTTATTTGTTATAACTGTATTGCTACTATGTCACGGTAATCAAAATTCAAAATTGATAAAACTAAAACCTTGACTGTCATATACTGTATTTTATTTAAATCCGGGAGCTCTAATGTATACAATGGTGTATAAGGTATTGCGCACATAGTAACAAATTAATTCAAATATGGAGCAGAAAGTTACTTAGATGGATGGAGAGTGAATGTCATAGCGACGCTTAGGTGAAAGATTACAGAGAGAAAGGTAGAGATAGTATGGACAACGAAAAACGCGGCATTGGAGCATTAAATAATGATAGGAAGCGAAGGTTGCACGAATCAGAATCAGAAACTCGTTCAAGTAAAAGAATAAGAGCACTGGATTGATATTAACTTGCGGAGGTGGAAGGTGAGTAATTTAATATCTCCTAATTTATTTTCGGACCATCTTATAATTTCATCCTTGATTACCTTTTATTTCATTGTAACTGTTAACTTTGGTTCTTTTTGTAGCGTAACATTTTTAAATAAAACTTTACAAATAGGCATCTTTTCTTTGCACAGTTATTATTAGTATCTTTCTTTCATGAGATATTTTAGAGTGTAGTTTTATGACCCCGTTTAATTTAAATTTTCTCTTCTAATGTATCATTTTATTCTTATTTAAAATTTATTTTTATCGTAAAAATTTTGTGCACGTGTATTCACAATATTTTTCCGTTTCTGTATACGTATACCATTCATAAATACTTAATTTAAGAAAGTAAGTGCAAAAATAGTTCTAACGTGTGCAAAGAGGTATACACATCTACCTATGTAGTTTTACTTGGATGAGTGATACGTCTGCCGTTAATTATATGTAATTGATTATTTATCGGTCTTAAGAAAAAGCCCACACACATACAGACACAGGCGTGGCCTAAGCTTATCTAGTGAATTGTCAGATGACGCTAAATCTCCGTAATTTCACTGGGATGATTGTACACGTGCAGTAGCTGATTACTCCTCAATCCAAAACAAACGAGTGCACATACACAAAGGCATGGCGTAGGCTTATCTAGTGAGTCGTCAGTAATTGTCATTAAATCACTGTACTTCATTTCAATGATTCTTCACATGCACACATATACACAAACAATTGATAGCACTCATAGGTCGGTAAAATCTTGAATTTTCCTCATTTTCAGATGATGTAATTTTTGGCCTCAATTGATGGGTTCTCACTTGTCCCTTCTTCTTTAAGCCTTCAATTAGCTGATTGTCTGAAAATGACGTTGGAACAAGATTTTCCATTATTCCAACCTCATTTTCAGACAATCAGCTAATTGAAGGCTTAAAGAAGAAGGGACAAGTGAGAACCCATCAATTGAGGCCAAAAATTACATTATCTGAAAATGGAAAAATTCAAGATTTTACCGACCTATGAGTGCTATCAATTGTCCCGCACAAGAAAAATGCGGTCAAATCCACAACAAGAAGGACAGCACTGCGCAACCGAATGCATCTTTTAAAATGTATTTAAATCAAATATACACAAACAAATTTGACATACATTTACCTAGTGAAAAGACAATTATGCCTAGTTTATCAACAAATAATTATAATTGATACAGTTTAAACTAAATTTACCAATTGACCAAGTGATTATAAAATTAATTGTTGGATGCGGTTTCCGTTGCAATGAGGTTAATGAAAGTAGTATCCGAAATATTCGGAATCAAATGGAAGACATTGGATGCAAGCACCTTATTGAGTGCAACAAAGGACAGGTAATTAATTTGTCTGATATTCTTAATCTGTTACTGGATCTAGCATTATATTCTTATTCGTGCAATCGTCTTTTACATTCATTATTTAATACTGTATTACAAAACGAAACTATCGATTTCCACTACTTTTTGTTCATAATATCATCTCTTGTTTTAATTTAGATAGATTCTCTAATTAGTCACGTCATCCTACCACGACTACATTAAGATATACCTCGAAAATTATCCCAGTTTATGCATGATGGGCAGTATCCGATCTAGCATAATCTCAATAAATACGTGCAGTTCCATATTTAAACTAACAATCGTTGCGTGGGCGGTGATATAAAAACCTGATCCATTATTTACATTCATTTGATAGTTTAAACTAAGAATTGCATAGTGTAGAAAAGGCCATTCATGCAATAGACCATTTCCGTGCTTATTGAGAACTCATCACGTACTGGCTAGAAGTTGCCGCGGACGTGGCTCGAACCTGGGCATATCTGCTCTTGAATTTGGGGCTCTAACCACTGAACCACCCTGCCGCTTAATACCACTTCCCTATCTACTCTGGTGTCTGCTGAGTATGGACAGATTGAGGATGGTTAGTTAAAACTTTCTTTCCAAATGAATGCCATATGAGCTCCACCTAAAGGAAAAATAGACTAACTAAGTTACATTAGTTAGTAAATGACTGAAAAATGTGTGTATTTTGCGGCAGGGTGTCTCAATGGTTAGAGCACCAGAGTCCCAAACAAACGTGTCCAGGTTCGAGCCCTGTAGGCGGCAAATTCGGGCCAGTACGTGATGAGTTCCTAATAAGGACAAAACCGGTCTACTGGATGAATTGTCTTCTCTACACTATACAATTCTAAGTTTATACTGACAAATGTATATACTTAATGGGTCAGGTGTTTATATCAAGAACGCAAACTTGATAATAGTAAATGCAGTTCTATGTTCTCCTCTTCTTACCTTGATTGAGCGAATGGTCTCACCAACATCCACGAGACTACAATCATTGCATGGAATTTATTTGCTCCCGATATTTCTAATGTTTCAACATTATTTTCGTTAGGTTGGCTAGCGGTAATGGTAATGACCTGTTTTAAACTGGTTTTTATTTTGTACTAAAAAGCTTTTGAATCTACTATCCTGCTTAGAATAGAGTCCTGTAATACCATGATCTTACGATTTCTCTTCTCTTTATCAGCTTTTATATACCTCAAATTAAAAAAGCTTTTTCTTACGACATCTAACATTGTCGCTTCTATTAAATTAAGATGTTAATTATAAACCTGAATATATCACGTTGTCTGAATATTTAAAACTTCCCAAGCTATATGTCTGCTAATCTAAGGTTTGTAATTGTTAATGATTTTAACATACAGATTTTTATACGACACGGGTAATTGGACTCCAAATTAAGTAGGATTCTCGAGTAAGTATACTTTTAAATATATCTATTTCTAACTTCTGACCATTTTTAATTAACTCGGCAGCCAAAAACGGTAATTCATCCGATGAATCCATTTCAAGACTAAAATGTAAGTTCGCTTATTCGATTCGTCAAATTAAAGAAATTTACCTTTTCATTATCACCATGGTTCCATAGAAATAATATGTCATTCGAGATTCGTAGAATTAATTTTAGCTATAGTGATGTTTTATCCAATAGATTATCTTCCACATAAAGCATAAAGATTTTTTCTGTTGGAACCGACAAAGGTTGTCCCATTTGGATACCTCGAATTTATTTATAATATAGTTTTCACAATTTAGAATAAGAAGAGGACATACATATACACAAAATCTCCATAATGTTTCCAAATAACATTTTACCCCCGTCTAATAATAACTTTTAATCTACTTGGAAACGTCTTAAACCATCCAGAGATTCTGGTTTTGGTATATCTGTGAAAATCGATACTTTATCCAAGTTCGGCAACCTAGCACCTTCATTTAGTACCAAATTATCAAAAATCTCAACCAATTGATAAGAATCCATCATTAAATGTTCTAAGAAAGAAGAATATTTTCTTATTCCTTGAAAGAAACTTGGAAATCTTATATCTGGGATTTAGCCTGTCAATTTAATTTTACTTTGAAGTTCGTGAAATCTGATAAAATTTTTTAATGATAGGGCCGTGGTTTTACCGGACTTTAATTAAGCAGGGAGGAAATATCAAAAACATTAAAATTAAATATAAGAACCGTTTTAAGACAGTTAATAAAAAAGAAAATAGTAAACCCTTATAGGCATAACAAGTATACGAAATGCCACGCGAAGACTGCAGTCTCAGGTATGCTAGTGAAACCAGGCGCCCAATCAATGTAAGAACAGGTGAACATAGAACAGCATGTAGGTATGTGAATGTTTCTAGATCTGATCATGTCTGTCATACAGTAGAGATTAGACACCCTATTAACTGGGATGATGTTGTCATATTAAAATAACGAGATTGATTGATCAAACTGTTGAAATTACATCAAGAGATTACAATAGGAAAAAAGTAGCGATGGAAAATGCTAGTACTCGATTTGGAGCACATTGTTAGTTAATGGTAAGAAAAAACGATTACGCACATCAGAATCTGAGACTAGTTCCAGTAAAAGATTAGGAATATTTGTTTAAGATTTTTTTATTGGCGAGATCAAAAGCTTATTACTTGGTAATTAATTTTTGATAGTACTGTTATTCCAGATTTCACTCTTTAACGGTTCCATTATTATATCTTTTACTTTAGAGCTCTATGTGAGTTGGACTTTCATTAATGGACTTTTACCTTAACTATCCTCTTTTCCTTTTAGATATATATTATAATTTTTTTAAAATAAAATGTGATATTTAGCATAACTTTTAATAGAAAAATGTTTCAATTTTTAAGAGGTACAAGTGATATGTTTGTTTATTTGTACACACATTTATATTAACACCGTTCGTATACTAACATGTTTTGTTTTGTCTTTTAGCATGTATATCTGCATTATATGATGAATAAAGCCTAATATTTTAGGCAACTCTTTCTTCTGACTTGTCTAATCATTCTGCCCGTTTGCTGTGCTTGTTACTGTGATTCAGAACAATTTATTCATCATATAACCCAATCATGGAACGCCTAATACGACCAGAACGATTGGATGTTGAACCTAGTGCACCAGATGCAGCAAAACAATGGAATCATTGGTATCGTACATTCTGTGGCCTCCTAAAAGCAGTCGAATCCATGAATCCGGATAAATTAGACACTCTTATTTCCTACGTCTCTCCTAACGTATATGAACACATCGTTGACTGTGATACTTATGATCATGCTATCAAAACTCTAATGAATCTCTATGTCAGACCGAAAAATGAAGTCTTTGTTCGTCATATACTCGCGACTACTAAACAAGAAAATGGACAAACATTGGATCAATTTGTTCAGATTCTGAAATCGTTAGCTAGGGAATGCGATTTCAAACCAACTATGGCCGAGGAAAATCGAGACGATGCTCTGCGCGATGCCTTCATTAATGGAATCCAGTCCAATTCAATCAGACAACGTCTCTTAGAACACAACTCACTTAATTTTCAAGCGGCTTTTGATCAAGCACGTGGTCTCGAAATGGCGGAAAAGCAATCATTATCATATCAAAACTGTTTGAATTCTGCACACACTGCAACAGTTCAGCCACTCTGTCCTTCATCAACCTCCGATAAATCTACAGATAATCTTGTTGCTGCTGTTAAACAAAAATGTGACTTTTGTGGGTACGATTATCATTTAAGATGGAAATGTCCGGCCAGAAACGCCTTCTGTAAAAGTTGTGGAAACAAAGGACATTTTCAAAAGGTATGTCGCTCTAAGAATCACCGCCCAGTGGTTTCGACGCTTCATCCTACCATATCTGCAACTGTATTAGCTGCTGCTCCTGATTGTCTCACCAAATGTGTAATAAATCTAGAAGTCAATAACATAAATTGTCATGCTCTCGTTGATACAGGCAGTTCCTGTAGTTATGTTTCAGAAGCCTTCGTTTTGAAAAATAATTGGAAAATTCACTCCTCACGAGAAACAATATCCATGGCGTCTAGCTCATTTTCGAGTCATACCAAAGGTCATTGTTTTGTGTCGATTCAATACAAATCATGTGTTTATCAAAATATCAAGCTATCTATACTTTCTGATCTTTGTACTGACGTACTCCTCGGTCATGACTTCCTTGGATTGCATAAAAGTGTAAATATCTCTTTTGGTGGTCATAAATTGTCATCCACCGTCTGTTTACTGAAACCCGCATCTGTTACGTCCCCGCCTCTTTTCCACCATTTAACTGCTAACTGGAGGCCTATTGCTACGAAATCAAGAAGGTACAATCGAATGGATGAAATATTTATCCGGGATGAAATAAACAGATTAGTTTCTGATGGCATTATCGAACCTTCAACATCCCCGTGGAGAGCACAAGTTCTCGTGGTATCGAATGAGAATCACAAGAAACGTATGGTTGTGGACTACAGCCAAACAGTCAACAAATTCACACTCTTAGACGCCTATCATTTGCCGAAAATAGACCAAATGGCTGAAACCATTTCAAAATATCATATATTCAGCACTTTGGATCTCAAAAGCGCTTACCACCAGATACCTATCCAAGAACATGAAAAGGTATTTACTGCTTTCGAAGCGTGTGGACGCTTGTTTCAATTCCGTCGCATTCCCTTCGGAGTGACGAATGGTGTCTCATGTTTCCAAAGAACTATGGATCATATAATCGCACAGGAACATCTCACAGATACATTTGTCTATGTGGACAATGTGACAGTTTGCGGGAGAGATACGCTTGAACACGAAACAAATATCAACAAATTTCTTAATGCCGCTAAAAAATATGGATTGACTTTAAATGAATCAAAGAGCATTTTCGTAGCTAAAGAAATTACTCTTCTTGGTTTTCAAATATCGAATGGAAAAATTAAACCTGATCCTGACCGATTAAAGCCTTTACAAGATCTCCCACCACCGTCGAATGTGCAATCGCAACAAAGAATTGTGGGATTTTTCGCTTATTATTCGCCGTGGATCTCCAACTTCTCCGATAAAATCCACTCACTCGTTCATAATCGAACTTTTCCTTTGCCCGTCTCTGTGAAACAAAATTTCGATGATCTTAAAAAAGAATTAGCCGTAGCAACTTTAGCTTCTATTCGTTGTGATATTCCGTTTGTCGTCGAAACTGATGCTTCGGACGTAGCTATTGCTGCCACTTTGAACCAAGATGGAAGACCTGTGGCGTTTTTCTCTCGGACGTTGACGCCATCTGAAAAACATCACTCAGCTGTTGAAAAAGAAGCCTATGCCGTGGTTGAAGCTATTCGAAAATGGAGGCATTTGCTTTTGGGTAATCATTTCAAACTTGTCACTGATCAAAGATCTGTTTCCTTTATTTTTGGCAATCAAAATCGGGGAAGGGTGAAGAACGATAAAATTTTGCGCTGGAAAATGGAATTATCACCTTACAGCTTCGATGTTGTCTATAGACCCGGAAAAGATAATAAAGCAGCAGATGCACTAAGTCGATCCTGTTGTGGTGCGCTTCTAAATGGACTGGATTTAAAACAAATACATGATCATCTTTGTCATCCTGGAATTTCTTGTATGCTCCACTTTGTGAAATCTCGTAATTTACCATATTCTATTGATGAAATTCGAAAAATGACCTCGAGTTGTGAAGTGTGCTCTGAAATCAAACCCAGATTTCCTTCGGCAATTCAAGGCCAATTAATCAAAGCTACTCAACCGTTTGAGCGGTTATCTATCGATTTTAAAGGACCTCTTCCTTCATCAACTCGTAATCGTTATCTACTGACGGTCATCGATGAATATTCTCGATTTCCCTTTGCATTTGCTTGTCCTGACCTTAGCAGTCACACCGTCATACTTCACCTGTGTCAAATATTCGCAATGTTTGGGATGCCTTCGTACATTCACTCAGACAGAGGTTCTTCCTTCATGTCGACCGAGGTACAAAATTTTCTTCGGGAAAAAGGTATAGCTTCGAGTAGAACGACTCCTTATAATCCCAAAGGAAATGGACAGGTAGAAAGAATGAATGGTACCTTATGGAAATCGATCCTTCTCGCTCTCAGATCAAAAAGGCTTTCAGTTGAAAACTGGGAATGCGTGCTGCTGGACGCATTACATTCAATCCGTTCATTATTGTGCACATCTACCAACGAAACCCCTCACGAGCGTCTTTTTCGACACAATAGAAGGTCGACTTTTGGTAACACACTCCCAACCTGGCTTACTGTTCCTGGCAAAGTTTTACTCAAGAAGAATGCTAGAATTTCTAAATATGACCCCTCTGTGGAAGAAGTTGAACTAATTCATTGCAATCCTAACTATGCGCATGTTCGTTTTTCTGATGGAAGAGAAGATACAGTATCTATCCGTCAATTAGCCCCGAAAGGCTCCGACGCACTGATGAATGAAGCTGGAACTAATATGGGACTCTGTGAAAATGAACCGGTTGTTGCTGATGAACAAACCTCCTATAATGACGATACCGATATTGATAATGTTAAGGCAAATGGTGAATCTACGAATAACTCAAATGCTCGTGACCTATCAGAGAATCTCGAAAACCTTATCAATCAACAACAACGTGTTTAATCTTATAACTTACGAAGTGGAAATGTTTAAATACTATGTTTTCTCAATCCTCTTTGAATTGTTACTATAACAGTCTTGTTCCGACTCTGACGCTACGCTACAAATCGCAGTGGAGGAGAATGATATGTTTGTTTATTTGTACACACATTTATATTAACACCGTTCGTATACTAACATGTTTTGTTTTGTCTTTTAGCATGTATATCTGCATTATATGATGAATAAAGCCTAATATTTTAGGCAACTCTTTCTTCTGACTTGTCTAATCATTCTGCCCGTTTGCTGTGCTTGTTACTGTGATTCAGATGATATTTAATAAAGAATGAAATATTGACATAATCAAGTACGTATTAGGTGTTGCGAACCTAGTAACAAATTAGTTCAGTTGTGACCAGAAGGATAAACCAAAGGCAGCATGAACGGAAAGTATAATCTCATGCACATTCGTGTCGTGCTTACTGGCGTGACTCATCAGAAGGAGCCGGTATTACGCTCTTTACCCACTATATATTTTGGTCAAGAATGTTGGATAATAGGACGGTACAATCTCCGTCAAATGTAAGATTGCCTTATTCCAATGTTCTTAGCCTTGTACTGAATTGAGTGTCATATTCTGCTTCATTAATTCTTTGGTTCCTATCGTTATTTATTTCTCTCCTGCTGTTTAATTATGTGTCATTTCTCGAATGATTATCGACTGCTTCAATCGATCTATTACGACCACCTATAAATACGCGTCGACTGTCGTTCCAGTGAATTGTCTGTGCCATTTCTATGATATGGCTGCATATTTACGTGAAGTTCTATGTACCATTCCTCTTACCATTAACGGGTTCATAGTTTCACCCACAAACATTAGGCTGCAATCTTTACATACAGTTTCATACGCTCTAGATGCTTATAACTTTCTAATTTTCTGATTATCGTTGAGAAATTTAGTGTCCATAGTGATTGTGTTAAAGTAGTTTGCATGTTGTTTTTTTACGCAAGCGACTTTCCCCCGCTTAGTTTGGAGCGACATACCGTTTGCTTAGTAATCACCGGTGATTTCAACCCCAAACTAGACTGTTCGGAGGATTGAGTTGTAGCAGGAAGACCGCTGGCTGAAAAAAGCTTTGATAACGGCATAAAACTTGTCATGCTTTCTCCTACCCTTATCATGGTTTTGGTGAACTTAATTTGCTACCGCTTAACGCGACGACTTGCTACAATTCGCAGAAATGTGCTCCCTGCCATCGTACACAGATATACCACGTTCTGATAAGCAGACAGTGGTTGTCATGTGTATAGGACGCGAGAGCGTATCACTGGTGATGTAAGGACGCAATCAATGTGTCTGTTGACAGTCTTCTGGACGCTAGAGTAAGACAGACATTCTAGCGCACGCGGCAGCCGATGTTGCGTCCGAATATTGACGTTTTCGAGGATGCTTTTAGTTCTACTGGGCCACCCGTCGCTACAGCCTATAAGGTGCTAAATGGCGTCTGGGTCGCTACGAAGACAAGCATATGATAATGCCTGCGTAATCGTTTCCTATCTCCAATAACATCAAACTGGTCAATTCCAAAATCTCCGCAATCCCCAATATATTGCAACTGGTTTGGTTAGCGATGAAGTCACCCTTCGAATCTTCTACTTTAGATGATTTGGCAAAGACACGCGGCCATACGTAGGGCCGCATGGCTCCCCGAAATAGATGTTCTTCATTCAGAATGCTCTAAGCTCAGTGAAGTAGAGATTCAGAACTCTGTTCACAAGTTAATCACCGCACTCTGGAGAGGGCAATTTGGCGCAAATGAGTTGAAGTGTGCTGTTGTAAAACCCATCCGGTAAAAAGGTTGACGCCATCACTCAAAGCTGGGCACTGCCATTAGCTTCTGAAAGATTCACAGGGAATGCATGTATTAAACACATGCTTTCCTCCGCACAATTGAGTAGCACCAGAGCTTTGTTGTTTATTCAACCCCCAACTAAGCTACTTTCGATTCTGTCTTGCATGTAAATTAATGTTGAACTATGCGAGATGATGGCGTCCTGTTTAATGTTGTTCTATAATCATTTTTGAACATGTAATCACACTTGCAAGGGGCTCTCTGAAACTTCTACGATTGGCTTCGAAGTACGACATGGTTGTTTTATTGATTCCCTTTAGTTTAATCATAATGTCAGTGCATTCTATGCTGGAGTCATCCCAATATTCCCCCCGGAGTGGAGAACGACGGTGTTGCCTGTTTATATATATATATATATATATATATATATATATATATATATATATATATATAATGGGACAGGTGTTTATATTAATATCGCAAACTTGATTTTAAAAATTGTTATCATTGTCCGCACAAATAATGTTCGTTTAATTATATAAATGTTTATTCCATTACCACGCCCACAGGTAGCGTAATGTATATACTAGAATAAAAGATTCGAGGTGGTTAATTGGAACTATGATTTTAGGTAGACGCCATACTAGCTCCACCTAAAATATAAAACACTAACCGATCTACATTAGTTAGCATATAACTGACAATTATGTGTAGTGTGCGGCAAGGTGGCGCAGTAGTTAGAGCACCAGATTACGCAACAGGTGTGCCCAGGCGTTCTGGTCAGTACCTGGTGTGTTCCCAATACGGATGAAACCGGTCTCACCGCCAGAGCAACCAATGTTCATTTAATTATATTTTGTCTGATTTTTGTCCTTCAATACACTAACGTTGCTTTTCTGATTGCCAAAGTTGAAAACATGTTGCCAATTTCGATCCAGAATCTATGATTGCTCTAAATGGCGCCATAATGCATGCTGTCATGAATTTATATAAATATAAATTCTGACCGGAACTTCAGACACATTAGATCGCAGCTGCTACTTTTTGAATTCAGTGTAAACAACTTTTGAATTGTCTTTAAAAGAAATATGTTGCACGATAGGCAATAAATTATTTACCAGTTTCTCGAATTGCGTTCCAATTTGTTTGCATCCGCTGTCTACATGATTTTGCCTAATATTTCGGAAAAGAAAATTTGCCTTTTTTATCCTCCCATCATACAAACATAAATGTTTGTTAAAAGGTGCTACACTAACAAAAGAACATAAGGTAATAGATAAAATAAGTCAACAAGTAATCAAAGATGAAATTATAAGATAAACAGAAAATTAACTACGAGATAGTGAATTACTCACTCTCCACCCCTGAAAGTTAATAGCAGTCCAATGTTCTTATCCTTTATACAATTAGTAAGGCAAGTGAAAAATATTCGTTTCATTAAAATATGTTTAAAAAATTGTGTAATTCTAAATGTGTAAAATTAAATTTCCATTTCATTTAAAAACTAAAGGTAGACCTCTTAAACATTAATTGAATTTGAACACAATGGATACATTGATTAGTCATTTAGACTAAAATAAGATCTATGTTTCTTTCCTTTAAATGTATAGAGGAGTTTACTGATGGAGCAAATAATTGAGAGATAATAATGGTTCACGTCAGGCATTATAGAAAGTTAGGAAATTTTGGCGTCTATAGGCAGATCAGAGTAAATAAATGACCAGCAATGCTCTCATACAGTGAAATGCAGTCGCTCCCAGATTGTATGGTTTAGTACAGATACATAAACCAGACAACCCTTTGAGAATTATCGTTAATGTTCAACACTCACCAAAATATAAAATGTCTAAGTTTCTATGCCATAGAATAAGGAAATACTCGTACTTCTTAGGCCATACTTTGATGAGTTCATACCATTTGGTTGAGATTGTAGATAGATGGGAGCTAATTGAAAACGATATATTGGTGAGTTTAGATGTGGTGTCAATGTACACCAATATACCAGTACCCAAAGCACTATACTATTTTCAGCGTTTCTTGGTTGATCTTCCAGCAATACTAGAAGGAAGCAAAATGACAATGAGACACGTCAAGTAGATAATATACGTATGTATGTCCTCCACTTATTTCAAATTTATGAATAAATTTTATAAGCCGATTAGAGGTTTTCCAATGGGACAACCACTGTCAGTTACAATAGCTAATAATTTCGTGCATTACACGAGGAAAAACCTAGTAGATATAACACCCCTAAACCCAAAATTGCATGTACAATATTTGGATGATATATTAGTTATTTGGAATCACGGAGAGGGTCACCTGATAAATTTATTAAACATAGCAAATCAGGTGAGCGAGCTGAAATTTACAATTGAAAAAGATTCATGTAGTGAACTACCATTTCTGGATGGTAAAAAACTAGAACAGCATGCTTATAGGAAGGATACATACTCGGGTATCCTTCTTAATTTCAATTCAAATCATCAATTTAGAATTAAAATCCATATCTTAAAATCGATGATAATAAGAAGCTCAAGATTAACAGATAAAAAACATAGGGAAATTGAATTAGGTAGACTGCGAGAAATATTCATTTCTAATGGTTATCCTCTAAAGTTAATTGATGCAACTATAATGAGCGTTATAAGTAAATTGAATCATGACTGTAAGTAAATGAAGTCAGATAAAGCAAAAGATGACCGGAGGGTAATGGTTATACCTGACTCTAAACTAAGTAGGAAAATAAAAATGGTAGCATCAAAATACAATATACGTACTATTTTAAAACAGACCCTTACCCTGGGTATTAAACTTCCCAACCAAAAGGAGAAAATAGAACCGTTAGACACATCAGGAATATATGAAATTCCATGTAACGACTGTAACCTGATGTATGTGGGTAAAACCATGCGCCCAATTAAGGTTAGAAGAGGGGAACATAAAACCGAATGCAAGTATGCCCATGTTAATAGATCAGATCTTGCACGCCATACAGTAGAGACAGGACACACAATTAATTGGGATGGGTGCAGACGTATATCAATTTATAGCCGTAGCAGATCGACTAGACTGATTAGAGAATCCATCGAAATTAAATCGAGAAATGACATAATGAATGAAACAGCCGTAGAAAAATCACTAGGTCCTATTTGGAATACAACACTAAATAATGGTAGAAAACGAAGATTGCACGAATCAGAATCAGAATCAGAAACTCGCTCAAGTAAAAGAATAATAACACTGGACTGATATTAACTTACAGAGGTGGAGGGTGAGTAATTCAATATTTCCTCATTTATTTTCGGTTTATCTTATAATTTCATCCTTGATTTCTTGTTATCTCATTTTATCTATTACCTTACGTTCTGATGTTGGTGTAGTGCTTTTTTATGGGAGAGTAAAAAAGGTAAATTTTCTTTACACTATTGCTATTATCTTTCTTTATCGGGCAATATACAAATTTCATTTACCACCTCTTTTTATTTTAATTTTAACTTATTATTTCATTTTTTATTATAAATTATAATTTCATCCTTGATTACTTGTTATTTTATTTTATCTATTACCTTATTTCCTGTTGTTAGTGTAGCACCTTCTAACAAACATTTACATTTGCATGAGGGGAAAAAGGCAGCTTTAATTTCCAAGTATGTATTAGGTGTTGCGAACCTAGTAACAAATTAGTTCAGTTGTGACCAGAAGGATAAACCAAAGGCAGCATGAACGGAAGTATAATCTCATGCACATTCGTTTCGTGCTTACCGGCGACTCATCAGTAGGAGCCGGTATTACGCCCTTTAACCACTATATATTTGGTCAAAGAATGTGGAATAATAGGACGGTACAATCTCCTAGACGAATGTGTAAACCTGCAATAGTGAAGCTAACATCATATAAAGTCTACGACAATGCGACTTCAACGCTAACTCACACTATATAATATATATACCGAGTCTGTAAAGGATACTAACACTATGGCTATTGTGTTAGTAACCGATACCAACATTATTGTGCCGAAAAGGCACATGGCACTAACACTATGGTTTCCGAGTCGGAACATGATACCAACCTGATGGATATCAATTTATGCTATAGTTCACCGAAATATATAGAGGTTAAAGGGCGTAATACCGGCTCCTACTGATGAGTCGCCATTAAGCACGAAACGAATGTGCATGAGATTATACTTTCCGTTCATGCTGCCTTTGGTTTATCCTTCTGGTCATAACTAAACCGATTTGTAACTAGGTTCGCAACACCTAATATATACTTGCATATATATTTTAACTCTTCGCAACAAACAGTATTTAACTGTAATATATTGAATTGAATGATGTCATGCTTACCGCGAAATGTGATAACTGATATCGATGAAGGCCAGAGTGTATGGTTTAACTGGAGTAACAGGTGTTCGGAAATTGTTGTAATTCTCAATTTGGGTGAACTTTAGCATAAATTTATATCCATCAGGTTGGTATCATGTACCGACTCGGTAACCATAGTGTTAGTACCCGGTACTCATCGATTTCAAAAAAGGTATCAGTTACTAACACAATAGCCATAGTGTTAGTATTCTTTACAGACTCGGTATATATATTATATAGTGTGAGTTAGCATTGAAGTCGCATTGTCGTTGACTTTAGATGATGTTAGCTTCACTATTGCAGGTTTACACATTCGTCTAGGAGATAGTACCGTCCTATTATCCCACATTCTTCGACCAAATATATAGAGGTTAAAGGGCGTAGTGCCGGCTCCTACTGATGAGTCGCCAGTAAGCACGAAACGAATGTGCATGAGATTATACTTTCCGTTCATGCTGCCTTTGGTTTATCCTTCTGGTCACAACTGAACTAATTTGTTACTAGGTTCGCAACACCTAATACATACTTGCATATATATTAGCACTTCGCAACAAACAGTATTTAGCTTTAATTTGCACCATTACTATTATAATTCTTTAGCAGGCAATTTTCAAATTTCTTTTATGATACTTTTTAATTTTATTTTTTCTTTCTGCCCTATTAAAACACTTTATCTTTGTATAATTTAATTTTGCTAACTCTAAACTATTAGCAGTATTCACAGTATCTTGCTCCCTCCTTACCGGGATGCCACTCGCATTTAGTTCATTCAGGAAAGAACGTGAGAAATTGGGTCTGACGTGTGCATTTAGGAAATGACAGTTATCATTTAGTTTCACTTGAATGGCTGCTACACGCGCTGGTAATTACATGTAGCAGATTATGCCTCAGTCTTAGGCAAACGCCCACACATACACACACACAAACACATAGACGTGGAATACGCTTATCTAGTGAATTTTCAGATGTAGCTAAATCGCTGTAAGTTCACTGGGATGAGTGTACACGTGCAGTAGTTGATTACGCCTCAATCAAAAACAAACGAGAATACATACACACAAGCATGTCGTACGCTTATCTGGTGAGTTGTCAGTAATTGTGATTGAATCACAGAATCTAATTTCGAAGAGTGTACACATGCAGACATACACACCAACCATGTGGCATACACTTACCTAGTATTCTTTAAAAAATACAAGTTATGCTTAAGAGATCTAACAACTAGTATAAATGGGGCAGTTTAAACTAAAATTTCAACTTGACATATTGATTGTCAATTGTGTGTGTAATGTGTTGTCCATTGAAAAAGGCCTCTATACCCGGAGGTAGACAGCGGATGCAAACACTTTCGAATTGTATGTCCATTTCACCGAGCACCAAGTCCTCCGTCTTCATATGACGTAGACTGCCATTCCTACTTCACGCTGAAGAGACTCAAGAGTTGTCACCAATGCTGCCAGCGCCTAAACGTCATTGTTAACCGATGTATTGGCTCGATTTAGAGAAGAGCAAAGCCATCATGGCAGAAAATTCAAGACGACCGTGCTTTGATATTCCATCGACATTGCATCCCCTTATGGAACGTCGATTGCGTTGTTTCGAACCCTGCTTGAGAGGACCAATTTCATACCCTGCATCTCAGGTCTCCAAAGATAATCCGGTGATTGATTGTAACTGGAGAATTTGTAGGCCGGCCGTTTCTGGGCCGGATACTTTAACTGGCAATAATTATCATTTGATCCTGGCATACCTTGCTCTCACCAACCAGGAATAAACTGAATGGTCGACATGTTTGTGGGGGTCTAGCAGCACGCTGCATTCAGTTGAGAAGACTAGTTAATTACGCAATATATAAATATAGCCATCTTTGTTTTACCTGTACTAGTCTCATTATCCTAAATGTCGTTGTTATTACTGAGAGGTCATGGTAAACCGGATTCCAAAGCAAAAACTATAATACAATCGGTAAAATTAAACTGCCATATATGAAATATTTTTAAATAATTCAATATCCTTTACCTGATTATCGGTTTGCGATCCGATAATCAGGTAAATGATCTATTCCCTGTCGCGCAACATGTTTCTTTTAATTAATTATCATTTTCATTAGACATCCCAAACAAAATAAGAATATTGAACAATTAGACACATACGAAATGTATGAAATTACATGACAAGCCAGTTACTCCGCGTTTAAGGGCAAAACCAAGCGCTCAATGAAGTTAGGAAGAGGGAAAGTGGAACTACGTGCAAATGTGGACATGATAAAATCAAATCTTGCTAATAGTAAAGTCGAGGCCGGGCATGCGACTATCTAGCGAGAAGGGGTTGTTTGTTTATGCTGGTAGACGACTGGTAAAATACAATTGGATTGGTGTTAACTTCAAGCTTTCAAACTTGATTTCAAATCTTGTTGCCACCACCCGAGCAATCAATACATGTTTAATGCACATGCAAAATATTAATTTCAAACCACTAGGATTGCACTCAAGCTAGACAAGTTAATAGCAGTTATTGGCATACTATTAAATAGGCGCACGACACGTATGTGCATGTGTATGTGCATTAATAACTAAAAAACTTCGTTAAAATATTATTCATACACATGTACGTACATCTAAATAAAACTGCAGTCAATAGACATTAATTTACCCTTTGTACGCGGCAGACAAATTATTAAATCTTAATATGGTATTATTAGAATAATCTCAATAGGTAGGGTGAGGGTGCAAGTCACAAAATTGGGGTTCAAATCACTTGGAGTTTTCAAATCAAACAAGTAGTTAGAGATGAAATTTAGAAATACTATATTCTTAATAATTGATTATTCATTACTTGACCAATAAGCCAACTAATTAGTCAATCTTGATCTGATGTTCTTAATCCATTACTGGAGCTAGCTTCAGTTTCCAATTCATGCAATCGTCTTTTCATGCCATTAGCTAATGCGGTATTCCAAATCAAACCTAATGGTTTTCCAACAGCTGCTTCATTCATAATATTATCACTAGATTTGATTTCGATATATTCCCTAATCAATCTCGTCACGCTATTACGACTACATATTGCTATGCTTTTGAATTCATCTCAGTTGATATTATGCCCAGTTTCCACAACATAACGAGCAAGATCAGACTGAAAAATGAAGTAAGTGGGAAATTCCCTTTCAACAATTCGAATTAAACAATTGATATTGTGTGAAAATGGTATATTAAAATCCAATGTCTTGAGCTTCATTACTGTGGGTACACATTTGGAGATAATTATATTTAACTGCATACTTACGATTAAATGAACATTGGTTGCGCGGGCGGTGGTAACAATTAATATAATCAAGGTTGCGATTTTGATATAAACACATGACGCACTATGTACATGTATTTCTCACTAGAAACAAAGTACTGTATTGTGTAGAAAAGGCAATTCATCCAGTAGACCGGTTTCGTCCTTTTTGGGAACTCATCATGTACCGGCCAGAATTTCCCTCGAACAGGGCTTGAATCTGGGCACTTCTGCTTCGGAATCTGGTGCTCTAACCACTGAGCCATTCTGCCGTCACGGTGTTCTTAATGGGCCAGCTGTTTATATCAAGATCAAAACCTTTATTAGAATAATTACATGCACAAGTTCTAAACACACACTCCCATATATATATATATATATATATATATATATATATATATATATATATATATATATATCATATGAGCCTGTCATGAGTATAGATCGAGTGGTTTGAATGAACTTTCACACTTTTATTAATTATCTGTCTTCATTCGTTTATCACTTACTTTGGCATGCGTTTACAAATGCGTGGAAAGGATAAATTCAAATGCAGCTGAAGTTATATTATTTAATTGGGCGTGCATAGCAGTTAAGGACACACACCTTCGCACACACGCGACTGTTGAGTTATACTTGCTTTTGCCTGGAGTAATTTAATTAGATAAGCGCACGTCTCGCATGTACATTTATGCGTGCATGCTTTACTCATAAGTATTCAGTTAAACATAGTAAATCCACATCAACAATTATCTTATTCATACTTCATCCACCGACGCCCAATTTACCCTTTGCCCGCGTCAGACTGATTATTTCATACTTCATCCAGCATCTAAAACGATGTAACTGTTTCGAAACGAGGTTATCACATTTTTTTAAATCGGTTACTGCGAGAATCTTCCTGGATGGTTTGGGAAAAACTGATCGGAAACGTAGCCAGCCAACAAAGATTAGATCGCACCTCATTTCCAGTGGTTAGTATGCATGATGCTGAAGCCTTCGGAGGAAAGTGACGAATCCGCACCAAGCCCAAACGAAACCGAAACCGATGCGTACTTGGCAATGGGGATCAATCGGATCTTTGCGAAACTGATAGGAAAAAAAAGACAGACCGCGAACGCAAATTGCGGAGAGCCAACATATGAAGCTCGCATTGTGCACCAATCATTCATATCATAAAATGATGCAATACCAGGACGATCCCAAAGGCTATGGTGGGGTAAATAGAAAAAAGATCTTGTTCGGCAGAAAGATCAACATTTTGTAAAATAAGAAGCTTAATGAAGATATGGAGTAATATAAGGGATGGTAGGACTTGAACATTATGAAGGTTACGTAACGATGGAATAGGCAATATATAATGGAAAAATAGGTAAGTCAATTTATAAGCATTAACAACACTAGGATAATAAAGAAGATCGGATAAAAAGATGAACTTTGTAAATATTTTACTACCAATAATTGATTAACCAATAATAAAATTATGAGCCAAATAGTAGACCCATCATAATTCAATTTTCTGAATCTTATACGAGAGCTTGATTCAGATTTTGGAATCGAGTAATCGTCTTTTCCAACCATTAGCTTGTAGGAGGTTTTGTAGTTAATGAAAGAGGTTCTGCGGGCTACTTTTCTATTTAGTGGGGTTATGCCCTTCTACCTAAACCTGGTAGCTATTATTACGGTCCGCGTTCATGATTAATCCCTGGCTCTTTCCCGAAGGATGATGTGAGAAGTCTCAGACACAATGTGATTGTTTTATTGAACACAGTGTTGCAAAGCAAAGATTAAAATCGTATAAAAGTAGTCACAATAAGCACAAAATATAAATCCAAGTTTTGTGTTGTCATAATATTCCACTGTATGCTATGTTTTGAGTGTTAAATCACATAAATCAACTAAACTGTAGGGTTTCGGATAAATGGTTGAGAAATATACAAAATATAAATCCAGAAAATCTTAGGTTAACTGTTAGTGGTTACGTTAGAATAGTTAGAGCACACAAAATATATAAATCCTGATTGTCTTGGCAGAGTAGTTTATAATTTAATTTTTAGGCTTTAAATACCCAGAGTATATAAATCAAGAATGCCTTAGAAGATTGGTTGATAGTCAGGTGTA
Organism: Eudiplozoon nipponicum; assembly: GCA_029291075.1. NCBI lineage: Eukaryota > Metazoa > Platyhelminthes > Monogenea > Mazocraeidea > Diplozoidae > Eudiplozoon > Eudiplozoon nipponicum. Next base: position 88,639 of record JAQBSW010000830.1, on the reverse strand, counting down.
AAGGGAGAAACGCATAAAATATATAAATCTTGGCTTTGAGCGTTAAGTCATATAAATCCACTGCATGTTACCGGCGTATTACGCGCGGATGTCTCTTTTAATTAAACAAAACCCTATTAATTACAATTAAATTTGCAAATCAATAAATCTCAATTAAAACTGCTTGAAACTAACAGAGACTGTTGCCAAAATCACAGTTATGAGAAATATTGTGTAAAATCAGAATTAGCCTATGTGACCTTAAAAAGAACTATATTTGTCAAAATTGAACTTCGTTGGGTTGTAACGCGGAGCCGCGGGTTACAAGCTAATGCTGTATTCCTGACTAAACTTTAAAAAAATTTTCACAGCTATTTCATTCACGATATGAACACTTGATTTAATTTTGATCGATTTCCTAATCAATCTTATGATTCGGTTATAACTACATGGCGTTATGCGTGTACATACACTCCAGTTAATTACTTATATTAATGAATTTTGCTATCTTGATGCATAACCCGTCCAGGTTTTTAAATACATTATAAATTAGTATATAAATTAGTGCAAATTCGGTGCTGTCCTTCTTGTTTTTTTAATTCTACCGCAGTTTTATTGTGCGGGACAATTGATAGCACCCGTAGGTGGGTAAAATACTGAGTCCTTTACATTTCCATGTTTACCGATTTTTGGCCTTTATTAATGGATTCTCACTTATCCCTTCCTTTTGAAGCCTTCTTTTAGCTGCTTGTCTGAAAATGACGCTGGTACTAAATTTTCGGGACTTCATTTACAGTCCCATTTTCAGGATTGACACCATACTCACAGGAAATAAAGCAACTTGAGCCAAATGTGGTATCGTCACTCATGACAGATCTGGTTGTTTATTTTAATTCTTAAAGTATTTTTATTATCTGCCCCTATATCAGGTCTTCATACCTATTCTCTTATACTAAAATGAATACGCAAAATTATCCATGTCACCCCCTCCCCCTCGCACACAACAACCTATATCTACACATATGTGTACTCTAATCTATAGTGACATTTATCGAGTAACTATAAGTCAAACCTCTGTATTGCAACACTAGCCTATCCGTGATGTCTTCATTTCTTAAATTACTTTTCCCGACGCGTAGTAGGATCAACATTTTTCGTTAATTTAAATCATATTGCAGCAATCCTTAAATTCCCAGTTTACCTAATCTCATCCTGTGTACAATAGGTTATAGAGTGTTAGAGAGGTAAGTAAAACTATTGAAATAATATAGTATTTTTGTATCGTTTGGACAAAATACCTATTTATACTCATATCCTGTATAAATATAATTTAAATATCTGTGTCCAAACCATACAGATATCTATGTATATATAAAATTAAATTTAAGAAATAAGGTGGAATCCTTCGAATCACCTGGAATGTATAATATATTACCAATTTTTTATTCAACTTTGTTATTTACTTATATTTATTTATATCCACATCTTAAATAAAATATACATTTATATATACGGCTTCAACCAATATCTTATGCATACATAGATAATTATATAAGCAACTATGGGGGTTCTTCCAAAATCATTTATAATTATCTTTCTATCAATCATAAATATATGTGTATATATATACCATATAAAATATGAATATCATATAAGCAACCATGTGAGTCCCTCAATGGATAAATTATATCAGTCAAAACACATTCGTTAATATAAAAATATCTATTTATATGCCTGTATATATATAAGTAAAACAATGGGTTCTTTGAACTACAAATACCTACTATTCACCATGAGTATATATTATATCTACTTAATATATATATTTATTTATTTATTTATTTATTTATTTATAATCACAGTTTATATGTGAAAAAATACATCAATATCCATCCGTGTAAAAGACACATGTTACAACAGGGAATATATTATTTACCTTTTTCTTGAATTGTGCTCCGAGATGTTTGCATCTGCTGTCCAACTGACTGTTCCATATATTTCGGCCTCCGGATATGGAGGCCTTTTTCAATGGAAAGCACATCACACAATTGACAATCAAAACTTTAGTTTAAACTGCCTCAATTATACATGCTGTCATATCTCTTGAGCGCCACTTTCTTTTTTACTAGGTAAGTGTATGTGAAATTATTTTGTGTATTTGTCTCCATGTGTACACTCGTTGATGTGAGATTATAGTGATTTAATAACAAATACTGGTGACTCACTAGAAAGGCGTACATAATAACTGTTAGTATGTGTTCTCGTTTGTTTTCGATTGAGGAGTAATCAATTACTGCACGTGTACATTCATCCCAGTGTAATTACAGCGATTTAGAAACATTTGACGTTTCACTAGATAGGCGTACGCCATATCTGTGTGTTTTTGTGTATGTGTGTAGGCGTTTGCTTAAGACTGAAATAATCAGTCACAAATAATTAGCGGCACGTGTTTCAGTCATTCAAGTGCAACTAAAATGATAATTGTCATTTCCTAAATGCATACGTCAGACATATTTTTACAATTAATTTCCTAAATGAAGTAATTAAGATTTGTAATACTGCATCAAATAATGGTAGGAAACGAAGATTGCACGAAACAGAATCAGAAACTCGCTCAAGTAAAAGAATATGAACACTGGACTTCTATTAACTTACAGACGTGCATGGTGAGTAATTCAATAATTCCAAATTTATTTTCCGATTATCGTTTAAATGCATCCTTGATTTCTTGTTACCTCATTTTATCTATTACCTTATCTTCTGGTGGTAATGTAGTGCCTTTTAACAAACATTTATTTTTGTATGATTGGAGGGTAAAAAGCAACTTTTCTTAGCACTATTACTATTATCTTTCTTTATCAGGCAATTTTCAAATTTTTTCTTCACCCATTTTTTTATTTTATTTTAACTTGCTACCCTGTTAAAACACTTTATTCCTTTCTGATTTAATTTTGCTAACTCTAAATTATTTACTGTATTCACAGTATCTTGCTCCCTCCTCACCTGGATGCTACTCGCAATTAGTTCATTCAGGAAAGAACGTGTAAAATTAGGTCTGACGTACGCATTTAGGAAATGACAGTTATCATTTTAGTTTCACTTTAATGGCTGTTACATGCTCGGGTAATTGCATGTAACAGAATATTTCTCAGTCTTAAGCAAACGCTAACACATACACACAAACCCAGAGACATGGCGTACGCCTATCTAGTAAAACGTCAAATGTTGCTAAATCGCTGTAATTACACTGGGATGATTGTACACGTGCAGTAATTGATTACTCCTCAATTAAAAACAAATGAGAACATATACCTGATTTTCGGATTGCATACCGAAATATTTGAATCCACTGTCATCATTATGATTTTTGCACATATTTCGATTTCCGGGTACGGAAATCTTTTTCAATGCCAAACACATCACCCACTAAGTTGACAATCAGTATGTAAAGTGGAAATATTAGTTTAAACTGCCTCATTATTACTTGTTGTTAGATATCTTAAACATAACGTTTATTTAAAAAATGCTAAGAAAGTGTATGTTAAATTGGTTTGTGTATGTGTCTACATGTATACACTGTCATATACTGTCATTTCCTAACTGCACACGTCAGACCTACTTTACACTTACTTTTCTAAATGAAGTAATTACAAGTGGCATTTCGGTGAGGAGGGGGCATGACACTATTAATAGAGTAAATAATTAATAGGTAGCAAAATTAAATTAGAAACGGATAAAGTGTTTCAATAGGGTAGAAAGTTAAATTAAACGGTACGTAAAAGAAATTAAAAATTGCCTGATAAAGAAGATACTAGTAATAGTGCAAAGAAATAAAATAAAAAATAAACCTTGCCATCATGTTTAGATAAATGTATGTTAAAGGCGCTACACTAACAACAGAACGTAAGGTAACAGATAAAATAAGATAACAATTAATCAAGGATGAAATAATAAGATAATCAAAATAAATCAGGCGATATTGAATTAATCAATCTCCACCTCTGTGAGATAATATCAGTCCAGTGTTCTTATTCTTTTACTTGAGCGAGTTTCTGATTCTGATTCTGATTCGTGCAATCTTCGTTTTCTACCATTATTTAGTGCTGTATTTCAAATAGGACCTAGTGCTTTTTCTACGGCTGTTTCACTCATTATGACATTTCACGATTTAATTTCGATGGATTCTTTAATCAGTCTAGTCGATCTGCTACGGCTACAGATTGATATACGTCTGCACCCATCCCAATTAATTGTGTGTCCTGTCTCTACTGTATGGCGTGCAAGATCTGATGTATTACCATGGGCATAATAGCATGCGGTTTATGTTCCCCTCTTCTAACCTTAATTGGGCGCATGGTTTCACCAACATACATCAAGTTACAGTCGTTACATGGAATTTCATATACTCCTGATGTGTCTAGCGGTTCTATTTTTTTCCTTTTGGTTGGGAAGTATAATACCTAGTGTAAGGGTCTGTTTTAAAATAGTACGTATATTGTATTTTGATGCTACCATTTTATTTTCCTACTTAGTTTAGAGTCAGGTATAACCATTACCCTCCGGTCATCTTTTAATTTATTTGACTTCACGTACTTCCAGTCATGATTAAATTTACTTATAACGATCATTATAGTTGCTTCAATTAACTTTAGAGGGTACCCATTAGCACTGAATATTTCTCGCAGTCTCCCTAATTCAATCTCTCTATGTTTATTATCTGTTAATCTTTAGCTTCTTATTATCATCGATTTTAAGATACCGATTTTCATTCTATATGGATGATTTGAATCGAAATTAAGAAGGATATCTGAGTAAGTATCCTTCCTATAAACATCCCGTTCTAGTTTTATACCATTTCTAATTAACGTGACATCCAGAAATGATAATTCGCCACATGAATCGTTTTCAATTGTAAATTTCAGCTCGCTCACCTGATTTGCTATGTTTAAGAAATTTATCAGGTGATCCTCACCGTGATTCCAAATAACTAATATATCATCCAAATATCGTACATACAATTTAGGATTTAGGGGCGTTATATCTAAGAGAGTCTTCTCCATGTAATGCATGAAGATATTAGCTATTGGAACCGATAGTGGTTGCCCCATTGGAACACCTCTAATCTGCTTATAAAATGCATTCCTAAATTTAAAATAAGTTGAGGACATACATACGTACATCATCTCCATGACGTGTCTAATCGTCATTTTGCTTCCTTCCAATATTACTGGATGATCAACAAGGAAACGCTGAAAATAGTCTAGTGCTTTAGGTACTGGTATATTGGTGTACATTGACACCACATCTAAACTCGCCAATCTATCGTTTTCATTAAGTTCACATTTATCTACAATCTCAACCAAATGGTATGAATTCATCAAAGTATTGACTAAAAAGTACGAATATTTCTTTATTCTATTACATAGAAACTTAGACATTTTATATGTTGGAGAGTGTTGGACATTAACAATAATTCTCAAAGGGTTGTCTGGTTTATGTATCTTTACTAAACCGTACACTCTAGGAGCGACTGTACCTCTTTTTATGAGAGCGTTACCATGCGCTTGATCTAATTCTCCTTCAGCAATCTTATTATTGACCAATAATAATAATTTCACTGGGATGAGTGTACACTTGCATTAACTGATTACTCCTCAATTCAAAACAAACGAGAACACATACACACAGGCATGACGTACGCTTATCTAGTGAGTTGTCATTAATTGTCATTATATCACTGTAACCTCATTGCGAAGAGTGTATACATGTAGGCACATACAAAAACCCATTTAACATACACTTTCCTAACATTTTTATTAAAAAAACGTTATGCTTAAGAGATCTAAAAACAAGTATAAATGAGGCGGTTTAAATTAATATTTCCACTTGACATATTGATTGTCAACTAAGTGTGTGATGTGTTTGGCATTGAAAAAGACCTCCGTAATCGGAGGTCGAAATATTTGCAAAAATCATGATGACAGTGGATTCAAATATTTCGGTACGCAATCCGAACATCAGGTAAATATATGTAAATCAACATTAAACTATGTAAGTTATCCCAGAGTACACACGATTCGATACACTTATAGCCAATTTACCTCTTTATAACTCCATCTAAAAGGTTGCGCTTATTATCTCAAATTCACAGTCTCGGTCTCTTAGTTGGACTTATTGTTAACACTGATTCCTCCAATCCATGTTTCCTTCCACTCGAGAAGGCTTCATTAAATATTGGGCCTAATGATTTTTCTACAGATGTCATATTCATGACGATCATTCCTGATTTAATTTTAATTGGTTCTCTAATCAACCTGGTTAAACTATTTCGGTTACGTAATGCAATCCGTTTACAGCCATCTCAATTTATCTGATGACCTGTCTCCATTGAGTGCCTGGCTAGATCTGATCTATGACTATGCCCATATTTGCATGCAGTGTTATGTTCCCCTCTACGTACCTTTGTTGGACGCTTTGTTTCACCTGTATACCTAGGTTTGCAATCATTACAAGGTATCTTATCCCCTGATGTGTTGAGGTGTTCATTCATTCTCTTATTCGGTAGTTTATTTCCTAAAGTACCTGATAGCCTTAGCACGATTCTTATTTAGTTTTTGCATTTAGTTTCTAATGTCCTAATTTGTCTACTTCATCTGGAATCTGATAGAACCAGAGTTCTGTGCTTATCTTCATTTACCTTTTCTAAATCCCTGGCCTTTTTGCCTGCTTTATTTTTCCATTAAATCTCTATAGTGTCTCGTTTATGATTTTATAAATTAATTTTACCGGATAACCATTTATCCTGAATATTTCTTTCCATTTCATCAGTTCTTCGTCCCCATATTTTAAATTCTCTATTTTAAGACTTCTTATTATCATGGATTTTAGAATGCCTATTTTCATCCTAAACGGGTGATTAGAGCAGTAATTCAGGAAGATACAAGAATAATTTTCTTTTCTATAAATATCTATTTCTTAAACATGACGCATTCATTTTAATTTTACATCCATAAATGATAATTTATCTATTCTTCCTTGTTCCAGTGTAAATTTTAACTTTCCTAGTTGCTAAATGCAGAAAATTCTCTAACTTCTTATCCCCTTGATTCCAAATTAAGAAGATGTCATCTAAGAATCACATATATAAGTTTAGTCTGAGGGGAGATCTGAACAAGAATTGTTTTGTAAATAAAAATTCATCCAGTAGATCGGTTTTGATCCTTTAGGGAACTCATCATTTACTGTCGAGGATTTGCCGCAGACAGGATTCAAACCTGAGTACGTCTACCTCGAAATCTGTTGCTCTAACCGCTGAGACCAGAAATTTTCAGTTATAGGCTGAATATTTTTTCTTGGTTTGCATTTCATATAGATGGTGCCTAAATGGCGCAAACACATCTATCGATTGGATACATCAATTAGTTACTATGGGACTAACCAGTCAGAAGTATATATGATATGGTTGCAGAAAACATCGCACTTGATTTATTAGCTTGTTTCTAAGACAAGTTTTGAACTGAAGAAGGATACCGATTAAGTTATCAGACATAATTCCGACAAATAACGTAAGTTGGACAAATCCTCAGCTAGTCACAATGCAGATCAGGTAATTTTGAAAACCCAGTGTCCAAGGTAAAATTTTAACTCGTAAAAATGATATTAAAAATGGAATTACAGCAGCAAAGCTGTCAACCTGTATCACAAATACACGAAAGTAAAACAACCCGCAAGTCATGTGTCAAACGTTTCCTTTTTAAAATTAAGTTTGAAACATTGTATTATTCCAAAATAGTTTCAGTTTAAATTACATTTTAAGCTAAATGCATACGGTGTGTCTCATGGGCATTACGTTTATGTTAATATTACACTGTGTTGTTTCCTGATTTAGACAAAAAGTAAGTTCGTAATTGTTAAACAGAGAAAACTCAGTTAAGATCGAAGTTTAATTCTCTTTAGCACGCAGATGATTTTAAATCTATAGAGGGATTTATTGATAAAGCCTGTAATATAGACAAGTGAAAATTCAGAATTACATATGGCTTTTGCTGCAGAAATTATCTTGTATGCAAGTATATATTAGTAATTGGAAACCTAGTAAAAATATTAGATTAAATAGGCCTAAAAGGTTATACCAAAGATAAAATGAGTAAAAACTTTACATGCGTTTCGTCCTTACGGGTAACCCATCGTTGGATGCAGGTACTACGTCTTAAACCAAAAATGTATTTAGTCAAAAATGTGTGACAAGTGGACAATACTATCTCCTATATGAATGGGTATTTAAGCAGTAATAGAGTTAACTTCATATGAAGTCTTCGAAATTGCGATTTTAAAAGTCACCTTAGTATATGTAATATATACCGAGATGCTAAAGTGTATCAAAACCATGGTTAACCAAACACTAAGCCTATACATGATACCAATACATTGACTTTCTAAATACCAAGTCAGTACCGAGCACAAAAACAATGGATTTTAAGGTAGACGAAATTTCACCAAAATCGAGACTTTAAACTAATTTTGAACATATGTTAAACCAGCAAATCCACATACTCTGGTTAGGAAATGTGGGATATGTGGACCGTAAAATTTCCTAAACAAATGTGTATTCAAACCATGGGTACTGGACGTAGAGACGGTACCTTAAGTTGAATCGCGTATGAGCTCGAAACGCATGTGTGCATGGAATTATACTTTAATTTCGTGCTGATGTTAGTATATCTTTCAGGTCATGTATGAACAAGTTTTTACTAGGGAAAAACTATTGAATATGAAATAATATAATAATTAGTAATCTGCAATATTGGTTTTAATGATATCGTGATTACCACGAAATGTGAAAACTGATGATCATTACCAAAGTGTATAGATTTGCGAGAATAAATGTTTTGTTTATTTAACTGTTGCTTGGTAGGCGCAGCAAGGTGTTTTCATTTAATGTCAACCTGATTATTCCAGATATTTCGACTTCCGCACTCGGAAGTCTTTTTCAATGGAAAGCAATTCACATAAACAATTTACCAATCAATGTGTCAAGTGGATAATTTAGTTGAAACTGTCCTATTTACACTTATTGTTAGATCTCTCAAGTATAACTGTCTTTACATTAAATAAATGTGTTTCAATTTGGTTTGTGTATGTGTCTGCATGTTTACTCTCATTGAAATGAACATACGACGGTTTAATTAACAAATACTGACGACCCAATAGACAAACGCACGTCATTACTGTGTGTATGTGTTCCAATTTGTTTTGTATTGCGGAGTAATCGATTACTGCACGTGTACACTAATCCCAGTGAAATTACAGCGATTTGGCAACATCTCACTATTCACTAGATGAGCGTATGTCACGTCTGTGTATTTGTGTGTGTGTGTGTGTGAGCATTTGCTTTAGACTGACAAGTAATCTGTTACATATAATTGTCCGCACGTGCATCACTCATTCAAGTGAAACTAAAATGATAACTGTCAATTCCTAATTGCACACGGCAAACCTATTTTTACGCTTACTTTCCTGAACAAAGTAATTACGAGTGGCATCCCGGTGAGGAAGTGGGAAGATACTTTGAATACAGTAAATAATTAAGAGTTAGCAAAATTAAATTATACAACGATAAAGTGTTTCAATAGGACAGAAAGATAAAATAAAATTTAAAAAGGGTCATAAAAGAAATTTGAAAATTGCCTGCTGAAGAAAGATAATAGTAACAGTGAAAATAAAAGTTGCCTTGGTCTCTTCATACAAATGTAAATGTTTGTTAAAAGGCGCTACACTAACAACAGAGCATAAAGTAATAGAGAAATAAAATAACGAGTAATCAAAGATGAAATTATAAGATAATCCGAAACTAAATTAGGAGATATTGAATTATTCACTCCCCACTCTCTGTATGTTAACAGAAATCCTGTGTTCTTTTTATTTTACCTGAGCGAGTTTCTGATTCTGATTCGTGCAACCTTCGCTTCCTACCATTATTTAATACTGTTTTCCAAATCGGACCTAGCGTTTTTTACGGCTGGTTCAAACATGACGTCATGTCTCGATTTAATTTTGATGGATTCTCAAATCAATCCTGTCGATCTAGTACGACCACAAATTGATATGCGTCTGCAACCATCCAAATTAATTGTGTGTTCTGTCTCTACTGCATGACTTGCAAGATCCGATCTATAAACATGGACTTACTTGCATGTGGTTAGTTTAAAATAGTAAGTATTTTGTATTCCAATGCTATTATTTGTAATTACCTGTTTGGAGTGAGGTATTACCATAACCCTCCGATCTTCTTTGGCGTTATTTGTCTTTACGTAATTCCAGTCATAATTAAATTTACTTATAACGCTCATTATAGTTGCATCAATTAACTTTTGAGGATAACCATTAGCAATGAATATTTCTCGCAGTCTACCTAATTCAATCTCTCTGTGTTTTTTATCTGTTAATCTTAAGCTTCTTATTATCATCGATTTTAAGATACGGATTTTCATTCTATATGGATGATTTGAATTGAAATTAATAAGGATACCTGAGTAAGTATACTCCCCATAGATGTCCCTTTCTAATTTAATACCATTTCTCATAAATTTTATATCAACAAATGGTTATAAGCCACATGATTCATTTTCAATTGTAAATTTCAGCTCGCTCGCCTGAATTACTGTGTTTAAGAAATTTATCAGTTGATCCTCTTCGTGATTCCAAGTAACTAATATATCATCAAAATATTGCACATGCAATTTCGAATTTAGGAGTGTTATATCTATGAGGTGTTTTTCCATGTAATGCTTATGGAATTCATTCCTATATTTAAAATAAGTGGGGGACACACATACGTACATCATCTCCATGGCGTGTCTCATTGTCATTTTGATTCCTTCTAATATTATTAAATGATCAACCAGGAAACGCCGAAAGTAGTCTAGTGCTTTGAGTACTGGTATATTGATTTACATTGACACCATGTATAAGCTCGCCAATCTACCTTTGTCATTTAGCTTATATCTATCAACAATCTTAACCAAATCGTATGAATTCATCACAGTATGGTCTAAAATGTACGAATATTTCCTTATTCTATGGCATAGAAACTTCGACATTTAATATGTTGAGGAATATTGGACATTATCAATGATTCTCAAAGGGTTGCCTGGTTCATGTATCTTTATAAAACCATACACTCTGGGAACGACTGTATCTCTTTGAATGAGAGCATTACCCTGCGCTTGATTTAATTCTCCTTTAGCAATCATGTTATTGACCAATAATTTAACTTCTCATTGTAACTTATTCGTTGGAATTTTACTATTGTTAGCGTATACCCTTATATTGTCCAGTTTTGAATACATTTTATCTTTATACTCGGATTGACTCATCAGAACCGTCGCTCCTCCTTTCTCTGCTTTCAAACATATCACAATGTTTGCTATTACCTCTTTCTTGAGACATTTTATTTCAAATTTCGGTTTATATTTTTCCTATTCGTACGTTAACACAGCTGTGGCTACGTCTAATTATAACCTAATCTTATCCTTGTCTAAGAGGAATTGTGCTATTTCTATTAAATTATCTCATTTTTGGTGATTTCTCAATTCGGATAGCTGTACTCAAACAACGACTAAGCATTTCCAGCTGATTCTCATTAAGTTTTATTTTAGAAAGATTTACCGGGATGCCACTCGTAATAACTTCATTTAATAAAGTGGGTGCAAAAATAGGTCTTGCGTGTGCAATTTGGAAATGTCAGTTATCATTTTCGTTTCACTTGAATGATTGGTACACGTGCCGCTAATTATATGTAACACGTTATTTCTCAGTATAAAGCAAACGCTCACAAACACACACAAAAACACATACGTGGCATACGCTTATCTAGTGAATAGTCAGATTTTGCCAAATCTCTGTATGTAAACGTGCAGTAATTGATTGCACCTCAATCCAAAACGAACGAGAACACATATACACAAGCATGGCATGCGCTTATCTAGTGAGTCGTCAATAATTGTTATTAAATAACTGTAATTTCATTTAGATGCGTGTACACCTGCAAATATACAAAGAAATGTGACACGCACTTACCTAGTGAAACACAGTTATTCTTAAGAGATTTTCCACTTGGCATATTGATTGTCAAATTGATTATGGGACGTGCTTTCCATTGAAAAAGGAAGTCGAAATATCTAGTATAATCAGGTAGACAGTTAATGCAAAGAAACCAATCCTATCGTATTTAACCAGTTGTCGAACCATATTGTAAAACTACCGCCAGTCGTATGCGCTGATCGACGAGCAGTTAAAAACAATGGGATTGGTGTTTACTTCAAGCTTACAAATTTGTTTGAAAGAATTTTTACCACCACCCACGAAATGAAGCATAGTTTAATTGAATTGACTTAATAAATGTCAAATACTTGATTAAGTGATTTTACTGTTAATGAAGAATTCCGTAAATTGAAACTGAAATATTCGGAGTAAAAATGAGGACAGTAGCTGCAAAAACCTTGTAATTAGTAAGGCAAATGGAAAATATATGTCGTTCATGGAATTTGTTTTAAAGCATGGTACACCTTAAAAGTTTTTTTTTTAAATCTAAACAGTCATTTATTACAAATACTAAACAAAAGCTTAATTTAAACATGAAGGATAAGTTGGTTCAATATTTGGAGAAAAACAAATTTGAACGGGTTAATGAGAAAATAAGATCAGTATAAAATTATTTCTTTGCACGCGGATGATTTAAAATACATGAAGGATTTTACCGATAGCACAGGTAACAGAGAGTTAATAAGGGCTGCAATTAAGAATGATAGAAAGCTGTGGAATTTCGACATTAATAAATTATTGATCAATCATATTTTTGCTAAAGGTGAATTGCATAAATCACATGGCAGCATTCTCATACGAAAAGATACAGTTACGCTCAGAGTTCATAGTTTAGCAAAGGTGAAAAAACCGTGTAATAGTTTGAGAATTATTTTTGATGCCCAACAAAAACCAACATATACAATGTACAAATTTTTATATCAGAGAATTTTGAAATATCTGTACTTCATTGAACACACATTGGTAAACTCATACCATTTTATTGAGGTTGTCGATAAATTTGGATGAATTGGAAACGGAGGGTTGACGGGCTTTTATTTGGTATCAATATACACCAATATACCAGTCCCATAAGCATTGGAATACTATCAGTGTTTCCTAGTTAATCATCCGGTAATTGTAGAAGTAAGTTACTAGCGATGAAAGATTTTTTAGTTGATGTACATAAGAATGGCATCTAAAAATTGTTAGAAGCAAGTAAATAACAATGAAACACTATTTAGGTGATGAACACATGAACGGCACCTACAAATTTCATAATTATGAAGAAATTTAATAATAAATTTAGTGGTGCTCAAATGGAAATATCATTGTCTGTTTCAAAAGTAAATATGTTCACGCAATACTTGAAGAAAAATATCATAGATAATGCACACCTTAATCCCAAAATGTATGTACGGACCTTTGATGGCGTAATAATTACTTTTTAAATCAGGTTTTCCAGCTTAATCTAAAAAGCAATCCCATTGTATTAAAACAATCACAAAACATAGAAAAAATAACATCAGTCAAGGTTCTGACTGATCACAGACCGCGCAACCAATGTTCGTTTAATTATAAAAATGTTCATTTCAATATCACATTCCCCATGCCGTGGGATGTTTGTTCAATTTTGGCAGATTGGGGATGGTTAGTTGGAAATTGGGGTCTAAATGGATGCTATAAGTGCTCCATCTATAGGGAAAAAGATTAACCAAGTAACATTAGTTAGTATATAAGTGAAAATTGCATGAAGTGTGCAGCAGGATAAGTCAGGTGTTTATATCAAGATCGCAACCTTGAATAGGTTCAAAGTCCTGACGCGTTTTGAACTTCAACAATAATCATCAGAGCACGAAGATAAATGTGCGAAATGTTAATGTTCGTGCTTAGATAGAAATTTTGCCGCCGATATTTCCGGCCAAGTACAATATAGGCTAGAATATTAACAGTGAGAGCCAGTATCTAATTTTGCTTTCCTTACATATACATTACGGTTTGATCCTCGCTGGACAGTTTGTCGTCGTGCTCTGTTAATGGTCATGAAAGGGCGATAAGCGTCAGTATGTGTGACTGACGGTAGTTATTCGCCGACAGGTTAAATACAATTGGATTGGTGCTTACATCATGCTCGAAAACTTGATTTAAAACAACTATTATCGCCACCCACGTAACCGGTAATTGTTTAATTTTATATATTATTTCATTGGATTTATAGGAGGGATGAAATGATAAATTTCACAAAATTAGCTAATCAAGTGAATGAAATCAGATGAACAATTGAAAAGTAATCATGTGTAGAATTTCCATTTCGGTAAGTAAAGCATAACCAGTAGCATATAATTAGAGATAGATGTATATAAGTATGATACATCCTCAGGTATCCTTCTGAATTTCTAGTCCAAACGTCACCTTTGGTGTGTAAATCTGCAGCTTAAAATCCATATCTAATGAAAGTCTGAGATTAACAGTTAATAAACATAAGGAGATCGGATTAGGAGATATGCGAGAAATATTTATTGATGATTTGTATCCTCTAAAAACGAAAGAGAAACTATAATGAGTATAACGAATAAATATAAATATAATTGGAATTACGCGAATTCGATTAAACCGATATGGGATCGGAAGGTCATGATAATTACCTTTTCCTTATGCTGCGACACGAGGCGTTTGCAACCACTGTTTACCTGATTATTCCAGAAATTTCGACTTATTGTTGCTGAAATCTTTTTCAATGGAAAGCACATCACACAAGCAATTTACCAATAAATACGTCAAGTGGAAAATTTAGTTTAAACTGTCCCATTTATACTTATTGTTAGATCTCTTAAGCATAACATTTTTTTAAACTAGGTAAGTAAATGTCAAATTGCTTTTTATATGTGTTTGTATGTGTACACTCAACAAAGTGAAATAACAGTGATTTAAAAATAAATACTGACGACTCAATAGATAAGCATACGTCATTCCTGAGTGTATGTGTTCTAGTTTGTTTTAGATAGACGAGTAATCAATTACTCCACTTGTACACTCATCCCAGTGAAATTACAGCGATTTAGCAACAACTGACTATTCACTAGATAAGCGTATGCCACGTCTGTCAGTTTGTGTTTATGTGTGTGAGCGTTTGCTTAAGACTGACAAGTAATCTGTTACATACAATTGGCCTCACGTGTATCACACATTCAAGTGAAACTAAAATGATAACTTTAACAATAATTGATTGCGCGGGTGGTGGTAACAATGCGTTGCGGCTGGCGGTAGTTTTGTTATGTTGTTTGAAGACTGGTTAAATACAATGGGGTCGGTGTTTACTTCAAGCTCGCAAACTTGATTTAAAGCATAAAATGATAACTGTCATTTCCTAAATGCATACGTCAGACCTATTTCTACACGTACCATCCTAAATGAAGTGACTACGAATGACATCCCAGTGAGGAGGAGGCAAGGTACTGTGAATAAAGAAAATAATTATAAGTTGGCAAAATTAAATTAGACAAGGATAAAGTGTTTCAATAGGGTAGAAATTTAAAACAACAAAAAAAGAGGTCATAAAAGAAAATTGCAAATTGCCTGATAAGGAAAGATAATATTAATACTTCAAAGAAAAGTTGCCTTTTTTCTCTCATCATAGAAAAATAAATGTTTGTGAAAAGGCACTACACCAACAAAAGAACATAAGGCAATAGATAAAATATGTCAACAAGTAATCAAAGATGAAATTATAAGATAATCCAAAAATAATTAAGGAGATATTGAATTACTCACCCTCCACCTCTATAAGTTAATAGCAATCCAGTGATATTATACTTTTACCAGGGCGAGTTTCTGATTTCGATTCGTGCAACCTTCGCTTCCACCCATTATTTAATGCTGTATTCCAATTTGGACCACGCGATTTTTTACGGCTGTTTCATTCATGATGTTTATTTATAGATTTAATTTCGATGGATTCTTTAATCTGTCTAGTCGATCTACTACGACCACAAAGTGATATACATCTGCACTCATCCCAAATAATTGTGTGTCCTGTTTCTACTGTATGGCGTGCAAGATCTGATCTATTAACATAGCCAGACTTGCATGATGTTTTATGTTCCCCTCTTCTTACCCTAATTGGTTTCACCCACAAAAATCAGGTTACAGTTAACAGTTTAGTTTTACTTTAATGACTGATACACGTGTTGCTAATTATATGTAACATATTATTTCTCAGTCTTAAACAAACTGTCATTCACACACACACACACTGACGTGGCGTACGCTTATCTATTGAATATTCAGTTGTTAAATCGCTGTGATTTCATTGGGATGTGTGTACACATGCAGACACATACACTAACCTTTTTGACACTTACCTAATAAAAAAACAGTTATGTTTAAAAGATCTAACAATAAGTATAAATATGGCAGTTTGAACTAACTTCTCAACTTGGCATATTGATTATTAAATTGTTTGTGATGTGCTTTCCATTGAAAAAGACTTCAGCAATAAGAAGTCGAATTATCTGGAATAATCATATAGACAGTGGATGCAAACACCTCCTGCCGCAACAAAACGGAAGGGTATTTAATCTATTCCCTGTCGGGCAACATATTTCTTTTTACGGTCATGATATTGTCTAGCTTAAAATTAGGCAGTAATAGTAACATAGTAGCGTTCAAATACAGTATTACTACGATGTATGTAAGTATGGATATTTTATATAGATCATACCTTGCACGTCATGCAGTTGAGACATGACATACACTTATCTTTAATTGTTAAATACTTTTTGTTGCGGAGACATAATATATCTGCAAGTATGTATTAGGTGTTGCGAATCTAGTAACAAATTAGTTCAGTTGTAATCAGAAGGATAGACCAAAAACAGTAAGAACGGAAAGTATAATCTCATTCCAATTTGTTTCCTGCTTACTGGCGACTCATCAGTAGGAGCCGGTATTACGCCCTTTAACCACTAAATATTTGGGTGAGGAAAGTGGGATGATATCGTCCTATTGTTCCACTTTCCTCACCCAAATATATAGTGAATAAAGGGCATAATACCGGCTCCTACCGATGAATCGCCAGTAAGCACGAAACGAATTTGCATGAGATTATACTTTCCGTTCATGCTGTCTTTGGTTTATCCTTATGGTCACAACTGAACTAATTTGTTACTAGGTTCGCAACACCTAATACATACTTGCATATATATTAGTTCTTCGCAACAAACAGTATTTAACTGTTATATATTGAATTTAATGATGTCATGCTTACCGCGAAATGTGGTAACTGATATCGATCAAGGCCAGAGTGTATTGATTTACAGGAGTAAAAGGTGCACAGTAAAAGTTATAATTCTCAATGTCGGTGTACTATAGCATATATTGATATCCATCATGTTAGTACCATGTACCGACTTGGAAACCATAGTGTTAGTACCATGAACCTTTTCGGTACTATAATGTTGGTATCGGTTACTAACACAATAGCCATAGTGGTAGTAACCATTACAGACACGGTATAAATAAAATATTTAAATATATATATATATATATATATATATATACATATGTATATATATAGAGAGAGTGAGTTAGCGTTGAAGTCGCATTGTCAAGACTATACGATGTTAGCTACTCTACTGCAGGTTTACACATTCGTCTAGGAGATTGTATCGTCCTATTATCCCACTTTCCTCACCCAAATATATAGTGGTTAAAGGGCGTAATACCGGCTCCTACTGATGAGTAGCCAGTAAGCACGAAATGAATGTGCATGAGATTATACTTTCCGTTCATGCTGTCTTTGGTTTATCCTTCCGGTCACAACTGAACTTATTTGTAAATTTAATGGTTGCAGACATGAACCGTAAGAGATTGATTGAATTGAAATGAAATCGAAGGGTAACAATGAATGAAACTGCCGTAGGAATACCACGTGGTTCGATTTGGAGTGTGTCACTAAATAATACCATTATGTGAAGGTTGCACGAAACAGAATCAGAAACCCGTTCAAATACTAGAGTGAGGACTTTAGATTAACATTAACTTAAAGATGACGGGAAGGAAATAATTAATGATTTCTTAACTAATTTTTTGATCATTCCATAATTGCAGCCTTTATTACTTATCATACAGTGTCCAATTTCTTGGGTTCCTCATAGAGTGTAACGCATTCTAATAATGTTCAAGTTTGTAATATTGCTATAATTATCCTTTTATTGGAATTTTTCTAATTTATTTTCTACTCCTTGTCTTTTTTATCTTATCGTCATAATGGAAAATATTATTTTACTATCTCTCGGGTTTTTTTAGTGTGAAAGGAAATTGTGACAGGGATAGTCACGTTATCTTGCCTCCAACCTTATCTGGATGTCACTCGTAAATAATACATCTAACAAAGTAAGTTTTAAACAAATGTCTGACGTGTGCAGAGAAATTGACATTAATCATTTTATTCTCCATTATATGAACGCACACGTGCAGTTAATTATATTTAAATAATCACTTATCCATTCAAAAGAAGTACAAGCACACGCTTATCTTGTGAATTGTCAGATTTTGATTAATCGCTGTAATTTCACTTGCACGAGTGTACACGTGCAGCAACTGATTGCTTCTCACTTCACTAAAAATGCGCGCGCACACATACACACGCATGGCATATGCATATCTAGTGATTCGTTGGTATGTGTTATTAGATAATTAGAACACAGTCTGGAGATTTTACACATGCCGTAACTGATTACTTCTCAGTATAAAACAAAAGCGTGCACATACGGCAGTCATGGTATTCGCATAACTAGTGAATCGTTAGTGCATGAGTCATTAGATCACTTAAATTACACTCCGATGAATGAACAAGAGCAGACACACACATACATGTACATATAGGACACACGCACACACATTTCTCTAGTGTAAAGACAGTGTAGACTAAACAGATTAATCTAAATTTACCACTTGACTTGATGATAATCGAATCGTCTATGCGATGTACTTTTTGTTGAAGAAGTTTCCCGGAAGCAGCAGCCGAAGTATTCGGAGTCAAATTGAAGACAGTGAATGTGAAAAACTTTTTTCACAAAGCCGGAACCAGGTAATTAATTATAACGGTGGTTGTAAAAATGCTTCACTGATTGAACTTACACAATTTCAAATACGCTCAATAGCATATATATTTTTATAAACTCGAGCACACATATAAACGAAAGCAGTGACAAATTTTAAAATAAATTGGAGAACTTTGCCCGAGCAACAAATTCGTGAACACCTTATCCATATTGATATGATGAAGAGCTTTGTCTTCAAATTTATGATGATCAATAATCGGGTGGAAAATTGATTAGTAAATTAGAAAATTAGGATGTTCATGGTAATACCTGACTATAGACTAAGTAGGAAAATAAAAATGACAGCATTGAAATACCATATACGTTCTATTTTAAAACATACCCTTATCCTAGGTATTAAACTGTCAAACAAAGAAGAAAATAGAACCGTTAGGCACATCAAAATTATATGAAATTCCATGTAACTACTGTAACCTGATGTATGTGGGTGAAACCATGCGTACAATTAAGGTAAGAAGAGATGGACATAAAACCACATACAAATATGGCCATGTTCATAGATCGGATTTTGCTCGCCATACAGTAGAGACAGGACGCAGAATCAATTTCGATTGTTGCAGATGCATTTCAATTTATTGTCGGACTAGATCGACAAGACTGATTTGAGGATCAATCGAAATTAAATCAAAAAAGGACAATGAATGAAACTGCTGTAAAAAAGTCATTAGGTCCAATTTGGCATACAGCATTAAATAGTGGAAGGAAGCGAAGTTTGCACGAATAAGAATCAGGAACTCGCTCAAGTAAAAAAAGGGTTTGCTTCATTAGTTTCGTTTGTTAAACTTGTGAGGCATATTGCAACTGATGAAGGCTATCTGCAAATTTAGCCGAAATATCTTGCCAAATGAAAACTAGCGGAGCAATGAAAACTGCGTTAGTCAAAACGCAGATCAGGTAATTTCAAAATAAAAAGAACACTAGATTGCTTACAGTGGGTGCTTACAGAGGGTGCGGAGTGAGTAATTCAATATCTCCTAATTTAGTTTCGGATTAACTTATAACTTCATGCTTGATTATTACCTGATCTGCGTTTTGACTAACGCAGCTTTCATTGTTCCAGTAATTTTCTTTTAGCAAGATATTTCGGCCCATCTTACCGTAGGCCTTCATCAGTTGCATCTCACGAAACAAATGAAGCAAGTGTTTTATTTCCTCTAGTCATAATATTTATATACCTCAGACTGACCTTTCATTAGATATTCGCGTGTCACATATTTGTGTGTGTGTACATTTTCATAACCGTTGTTTTCATCTAACTAATTTCGACCAGAGTGGCTGAATAATAATTTATCAATTGCATGCAATAACTATTCGTTTTTAACACACTCAGTGTAAATGACGTAACTGAGATGGGGGAGACCCATAATTCAGAAAACACTCGTCATAAAACATGCCATGAGTGATTAAACCAGAAGTCCGAAAGACTATTGCACATGTTAAATTACAATTCAAACCACTAGGTTGTACTCAAGATAGAGAAGTTAATAACAGTTATTGGCGCACGCCACGCATGTCCATGTGTATGTGTATGCATAACTAAAAAACTTGGTTAAATTATTTTATTTTGATACACATGTACGTACATCTAAATGAAACTGCAGTCAATAGACATTAATTTACCCTTTGCACGCGTCAGACAAATTATTACTTATAACTATTGTATTATTATAATATTTCCAATGGGTAGGGTGGGGGTGTAAAACAGAAAATTAAGGTTGAAATCACTATTTGTTTTAAAATCAAATGAACAGTTAGAGATGAAATTTTGAAGACTATATTCATAATAATTGTTTATTCATTTGTTGAATAAAAGCCCACTAATTAGTCAATCTTAATCTGATGTTCTTAATCTTTTACTGGAGCTAGCTTCAGTTACCAATTCATGCAATCGCCTTTTTCTTCCACTAGCTAGTGCAGTATTCCAAATCGGACCTAAAGATTTTTCAACAGCTGTTTCATTCATAATATTATCTCTAGATTTAATTTCTATAGATTCCCTAATCAATCTCGTCATCCTATTACGACTACATATTGCTATGCGTTTGCATTCCTCCCAGTCGATAGTATGCCCAGTCTCCACCACATGACGAGCAAGGTCAGATTTAGCAATATGTCCATATTTACACGCAGTTTTATGTTCACCTCTTCTTACTTTGATTGGACGCATGGGTTCACCAACATACTTGAGACTGCAATCATTGCATGGGATCTCATACACTCCTGAAGTGTCTAATGGTTCAATCTTTTCTTTTGGTTAGGGAGTATAGTGCCTAGTGTAAGGGGCTGTTTTAAAACGGTCCTTATATTGTATTTTAAAGCTATTGATTTCACTTTCCTACTTAATATAGAGTCCGGTAATACCATGACCTTCCGCTCTTCCTTATCCTTATCCGCTTTTGTGTATCTCAAACTAGGATTAAATTTCTTCACCATGTCCCTCATTGTTGTATCTATTAAATGAGGAGGGTAACCATTAGTCTTAAATATATCGCGTAGTCTGTCTAATTCTAACTTCCTATGCTTTATATCTGTTAACTTGAGACTTCTTAATGTTAATGACTTTAAGATCCCGACTTTCATACGAAACGGGTGATTGGACTTGAAATTAAGAAGGATTCCTGAATAAGTATCCTTCCTATAAATATCTCTTCCCAATTTCAGACCATTTCTAATTAATTTGACATCTAAAAATGGTAATTCACCCGACGATTCCCTTTCTAAGGTAAATTGTAGTTCGCTCATTCGATTAGCTAAATTTAAGAAATTTACCAATTTATTGTCACCATGGTTCCAGATCAGTAATATATCATCCAAGAAACGTAGGTACAGTTTTGGTTTCAATGGAGTCTTATCCAACAGATTATTTTCCAAATAATGCATAAAGATATTGGCTATTGGGACCGATAAAGGTTGTCCCATTGGAACGCCTCTAATTTGTTTATAAAATTCCTTACGAAATTTAAAATAAGTGGAGGACATACAAATACACATCATCTCCATGACGTGTCCTAACGTCATTTTGCTTCCTTCTAATATTAGTGGGTGATCAACTAGGAAACGTTTAAAACAATCCAGAGCCTCAGGTACCGGTATATTTGTGTACATAGATACTACATCTAAGCTTATTAATCTATCCTTTTCATCTAGTACATATTTATCAATAATTTCAACCAAATGATATGAGTTAAGCAAGGTATGTTCTAAGAAATAGGAATATTTTCTTATTCTATGGCACAAAAACTTTGAAATTTTATATGTTGGGGAGTGTTGTACATTCACTATAATTCTTAAAGGATTACCCGGCTTATGCACTTTAACTAAACCATAAACTCTGGGTGCAACCGTATCTCTTTGAATGAGAGTGTTACCATGCGTCGAATCCAATTCTTCATTAGCAATCATTTTATTGATTAATAATTTTACTTGCCCTTGTAACTTATCAGTAGGGTCTTTTGTTATTTTATTGTATACTTCAGCATTACTTAACTGTTCTATCATTTTATTGTTATAACTTCATGCTTGATTTCTTGTTATTTTATATTACCTATTATCTTATATTCTGCTGTTATTATAGCGCCTTTTAACAAGCATTTACGATTGTGTGAGGGGAAAATGGTAACTAATTTGCATTATTCCTTTTTTTACTTAAGCAGACAATTTTCAAATTTCTTTTATGATCCTTTTTTCATTTTATTTTAAACTTCTATCCTATTGAAACACCTTATACTTGTCTAATTTAATTTTATTAACTCTTAACTATTTGCTGTGATAATTTTGCGCCCGGATTTTCAGAGTATCTTGCTCCATCCTCACCAGGATTCCACTCGTAATTACTTCATTCGGGTAAGTAAGGGTAAAAATAGGTTTTACATGTGGAAATAGGAAATGTAAATTATCATTTTAGTTTCACTTGAATCACTGATGCACGTGCCGCTAATTATATGTAACAGATTATTTCTCAGCTAACGCCCACACACATACACACACAGGGACATCGCATACGCTTATCTAGTGAATCGTCAAATCTTACTAAATCGCTGAAACTACACTGGGATGAGTGTACACATGCAATAATTCAAAACAAGCGAGAACACATACACACTGGCATGAAGTACGCTTATCTAATGAGTCGTCGTGTTATTAAATCACTGTAGTTTCATTTCGATAAGTGTACCATACAGACACATACACAAACCAATTTTACATACACTTACCTAGTGGTAAAATACAGTTATGCTTAAATTATCTAACAATAATTATATATGGGACAGTTGAAACTAAATTTTCCACTTGACATATTTATATCAAAAATTGTTTAAGTGATGTGATTTCTATTGAAAAAGTCTTCTGAAAACGGAAGTCGATATTTCTGGACTAATGAAGTGGACAGTGGATGCAAACAACATTTGCGCCCAACAAGGAAAAGGAAATTAATTAGACCTTCAAAAACTAGGAGAATATAGATCATACCATTATTTAAACATCTGGCAGCATAAACTAATCATTGTGCTAGGTAGCAGGGGACAATCTTCCGTTAGACTGGTTTCATCCGTATTAGAAACTCTGCAAGTATTGTTCGGATTTTCCAAAACCGTATGGACGATTAATAGATGACTTATAATTTTTTCGGAATCTCTGAGAGGATGACATGATAACTTAATCAATTATGTGGTGAATTGCCATTTCTTTGCGTTATATTAGTAATGGTATAAAATTTGAAATACATGTTTATATGACGGATATTTAATTACGTATTCTAATTAAATTCAAGACAACTACCCCTATAAAGTTGCAATCGAAACCTTACAATCAGTTGCTTAAATCAAGGTTTCAAGCTCGATATAAACGTCAAGACCTATATATATATATATATATATATATATATATATATATATATATATATATATATATATATATCATATATTCATTGTACCCTTACTGTGTGCAAAAACAAAAAGAAATTTTATCAGATATAAAGAAAGTTTCTTTCGTATTGTCTTCTCAAATACCTACTAATGAACATATCATTAAATATAAATTGGAAAGCAAAACATACGTGCGATGTTTCGATGATGTGTTGCGCACGTATGTTCTCCAGACGTAGCATTCAAAGTAATTACTAAATGCAAAAACAAAAGGGAGCTAGCCACATACGAAGCCTTATGGATAAACAAATTGCAGCCAGTTTATGCAAGCAAAAAGCACTGACTGGAATTGAGCTTGAACTGGATGTGACGCATACAATTGAATGGTTTCCGTTTTCACACTCTCTCTATGTTCACATATTTCTATCTTGTTTTGCTTTCCAATTTATATATAAAGATATGTTCATTAGTAGATATTTGAGAAGACAATGCGAAAGAAATATTTCTTATATCTGATAAAATTTCTTTTTGTTTTTGCGCTCAGGAAGGGTACAATGAATTTTTTTGAAGCTCGCATTCCAATAGAATATATATATATATATATATATATATATATATATATATATATATATTTATATTTATATTTATATATAAGCAGGCAGGGCATCTGTATGTATTAATAGATCACTTTTATTTTACTTGAAAAAAATTCACTCGCAAACTATCTAATAAAAAGTCTGTAATGGTTGATACATTTACCAATTCGTATAATCGAAGCTGTTTAAACGAGATTTACTGCAATACTTAGCAATCGTCACATTCTTGGAGAGATGAATTTATCGTCGAAAAGGAAGTTGAAATATTCGGAGTAAAAATGAAGATAATTTAGGAAAAAATACTTGTTACAATAAACAAGGACAGGTAGTCAATTAATTACCATTCGCTCAAAAAGAATCGTCATTTTAGTATTAAGATTGCTTTTTCATGATTTCTGCACCGATTGATAATGTTCTATTGTTAATATACTATTTCGTTTTCGTCAGGGGATTATACATTCCGTTTACACTGTCTTTGGTTTATCCTCCTGGTCATAATTGGACTAATCTGTTACTAGGTTCGCAACGCCTAATATATAACTGTATAAAAATTATTTCTCCACCACAAAGAGATTAACGCGATATGTGATAACTGGTATAGATCAAAGCCAGAGTGTATGGATTTACTGAAGTAACAGGTGTTCGGATATAGTTGTAATTCTCGACTTTGTTGAACTATAATATACATTGAAATCCATGATGGTGTTATCGTGAACCGACGTAGCAACCAGCGTTAGTGCCACGTAAAATTTCGGTACTATAATGGTATCGGGCACGGACAAAATAGCTATACTACAGTTAAATACAGTTTGTTGCGAAGAACTAATATATAGGCAAGTATGTATTAGGTTTTGCGAACCTAGTAACAAATTAGTTCAGTTGTGACCAGAAGGATAAACCAAAGGCAGCATGAACGGAAAGTATAATCTCATGCACATTCGTTTCGTGCGTACTGGCGACTCATCAGTAGGAGCCGGTATTACGCCCTTTAACCACTATATATTTGGTATAAGAATGTGGAATAATAGGACAGTACAATCTCCTAGACGAATGTGTAAACCTGTAATAGTAAAGCTAACATAATCTAAAGTCAACGACAATGCGACTTCAATGCTAACTCACACTATATAATATATATACCGAGTCTGTAAGGATACTAACACTATGGCCATTGTGTTAGTAACTGATACCTTTTTTGAAATCGATGAGTACCGGATACTAACACTATGGTTTCCGAGTCGGTACATGATACCAACCTGATGGATATTAATTTATGCTAAAGTTCACCCAAATTGAGAATTACAACAATTTCCGAACACCTGTTACTCCAGTTAAACCATACACTCTGGCCTTACATACTTGCATATATATTAGATCTTCGCAACAAACAGTATTTAACTGTAATATATTGAATTGAATGATGTCATGCTTACCGCGAAATGTGATAACTGATATCGATGAAGGCCAGAGTGTATGGTTTAACTGGAGTAACAGGTGTTCGGAAATTGTGTAATTCTCAATTTGGGTGAACTTTAGCATAAATTTATATCCATCGGGTTGGTATCATGTATCGACTCGGAAACCATAGTGTTAGTATCCGGTACTCATCGATTTCTCAAAAGGTATCAGTTACTAACACAATAGCCATAGTGTTAGTATCCTTTACAGACTCGGTATATATATTATATAGTGGGAGTTAGCATTGAAGTCGTATTGTCGTTGACTTCAGATTATGTTAGCTTCACTATTACAGGTTTACACATTCGTCTAGGAGATTGTACCGTCCTATTATTCCACATTCTTCTACCAAATATATAGTGGTTAAAGGGCGTAATACCGGCTCCTACTGATGAGTCGCCAGTAAGCACGAAACGAATGTGCATGAGATTATACTTTCCGTTCATGCTGCTTTTGGTTTATCCTTCTGGTCAAAACTGAACTAATTTGTTACTAGGTTCGCAAAACCTAATACATACTTGCAAAATAGCTATACTGTTGGTTTCCTTTACTGACTCGGTATATATATTCTATTGAGTGAATTAGCGTTGAAGTCGCATTGTCAAGATTTTATATGATGTTAGTTTTACTAATGCAGGTTTACACATTCGTCTAGGAGACTCTACCGTCCTAAAATCCCTCATTCCTCACCCAAATATATTGTGATTAAAAGGCATAATACCGGCTCCTACTGAGGAGTCGTCAGTAAGCACGAAACGAATGTGCATAAGATTATACTTTCCGTTCATGTTGTCTTCGGTTTATCCTGCTGGTCACAACTTATCTCATTTGTGACTAATATACACTTGCATATGTTAGCTCTCCGCAACAAACAGTGTTTAACTCTTATATATAGAATAGTATGATGTCCTGCTTACCGCGAAATGTGATAATTAATATCAATGAAGGCCAGCGTGTATAGATTTTCTAGAGTGACAGATGGTCAGAAATAGTTGTTATTCTCAATTTCGGTGAACTATAGCATAAATTGATATACATCATGTTAGTACGATGTACTGATTCGGAAACCATAGTGTTAGAATCATATCTTTTCGGTACAATAATGTTGGTATCGGTTGCTCACACAATAGCAATAGTGTTAGTATCATTTACAGACTCGGTATCTATATTATAGTGTGTGATTTAGCGTAAAAATCGCATTTTCGAGACTTTATATGATGTTAGCTTCACTACTGCAGGTTTATACATTCGTCTAGGAGATAATACCGTCCTATTATCCCACATTCCTTATCCAAATATGTAGTGGGTAAAGGATGTAGTTTCGTTCACACCATTCGCATTAGCCACAAGAAATGAAGCTCGATCTAATTTCAGTTATTTAACGTTTCTGTACTTCTTTGCCAGTACCTTAATCAGAAATCTAATAATACTCAGTAAACTCATAACAAGAACACATTTTCTTAAATCTGATCATGTGATTGTTTCGTGAAATGCATCTGATGAAGATCTACGGTAATGTAGATCGAAATATTATGAAAAAAGAAAATTACTGGAACAATGAAAGCTGCGTTAGTCAAAAACGCAGATCAGATAATTTCAATTAATTCAGTATCGCAACAAGGACATTCCTTCATTTCCAGTGGTTCGTACGACTTGTGTGTGGTGACATACTCAGCTACACTCAGTGTTTACTTGGAAATTAGGCTAAATCGGATCATTGCGGTACTGATAGAGCAAATCGACCACCCATAAAAAAGTCATTGTCACAATATTTGTCTTGAAATCCAAAGGGGGTTTCCAGCGTATGTTACAATCTTTTTCAGAACGTAACGAATTTTGGTCATTCCGACTGCGGTATGCTATCCTAGTTCTCTATTAAATTATACAAATAATGTTTGCAAGCTTAGGATAAAGACCAATCACATTTTATTAAATAAGTCGATCAACATAGTAAAATAACTGTAAGTCACACGTACTGATGCGTTTCGACCTTCAACAATCATCACCAAAGCACGACGACAAACGGACTAGCCAGGATCCAAACGCAATGATTATACTAGCACAGCAAATTTAGACATGCCGCTTTCACTCATTGTAGTTTCACATATTTTGTGCTGGACTGGAAATGTCGGATGCACGTTTAAATGCAACAACTATCGTATGTCACGCGTATTTACGTGTTTCGATCTTCCATGATTATCGTCAGAGCACGGCGGCAAACTGACAAACGAAAATCTGTACATGCGCCTGACGGTAATTAATTGTGTGCGAGTTTTCATCGACACCGCGAAGTCCATTTCCGATTGTATAAATAAAATTGGCAAATTGAATCACAACTTTAATGCAAGCATGATTTTCTAAAAAAGTTAAGCATGAAATTGACCACTTTAAACCAATTAACGGTGCGACGAATAAATGAGTATTAAATCACCAGGTTATTTATGCAAAATGCTACAGACTCCTTTCATCATCTAAAACTAAATCCATTACGGTTTGTAAATGAAAAAGAAATGCATGTCGAATAACTTATTAAAATTATATTTCACCTTCCAAATCATGGTATCACTAGATACATATATTTACATTATGCATAGAGTTTTTGTATAAAAAAGTGTGCAAAATTTATACCGTAAGACTAAATTTCGCTCAAGGAATAAAAAAAATTGTCTCCCTTGAGCTAAATCAATAAATAAATATTTACAACACGATTCACTTTACAAATAGGTCGTATATACAGAGGGTAAAGGAGGGGGGAAATCAAACAACAAATTGTTCATCAGTTATTCTCCCAAGGACGCCAAAATGACATATTACTGTTCTCTTTATCAATATTCACTGTTTCCGCTCGAGGAGGTGACGAGAACGAAGATTTCACGTTGGGTCGTTTCAGCTTTCTTATATTGCCACCAGCCACGTTTTGGAAGTACACTTTTCTCTGTATTTCTCTGGTAATTTCTCTCAACGCCTGACGAGGAAATTGTGACTTCAGCGGATTCGTGGCGTGAACAGCACCAATTCCTGTATCCTGCTGGTCGGAGAACATATCACGCGCCATTTTCCTTATTTCTTCCGAAAACATCTCAAGAAGCTGGAGTTCCGCAAGCTAAAGTAACAAAATAAAAAGGATTTTAATAGGGTGTACAAACAACTCAAATGCCACAAAGCCAATCGTATCAGCGAACTGAAATCAGAAGGACATGATCCAAACATATCGAGAACGGCAGTCTCAATAAATCAGGTGGAACCTGGGGTATAAACTAACCACCACCGACCAGTCTTTCTACAACCTAGGCATGCCACTTCGGGAAGTAACATGGAATTGAAATTGATTGGCAGTATTTTCATTCTAAATGTGTTGTTAGTAAAAGCTAAACGTTGCATCAGACAGCAAATGTAATTTATCCAGTAGACAGGCTTTGTCTACGGACGGGACTCGAAGAGAAAAATTTTATGTACATATGAAAATTGTGTTTAATGTGCGGTACGGATGGTGCAGTGGATAATCCCAGACCTGCAAGTCCCTCCCGCAGCAATTACTGGACAGAACCTGATGAGTTCTCAAAAATGAAGAATCCGTTCTATTAGATGAATTTATCTTGCCCCCTGATGCAATGTTTAGCATAAACACTAAAAAAGCTATAATCAAAATATTTGCATTAGATTTCAATCGAATATCAATTCCGTCGGAGGTGTCTAGCGTATAATCACAGATTCGGGCGGCCAGATAGTACTAACTAAAAGCATTAGTTGGTATATCTTAAGGTTGGGTGGTGTACAGCACGAGCGACGCAACTGAATGATCGAGACTACAAAAAACATGTCGCGGTTAGATTTTCGTCCGCGGCAAATTCTGGACAGCACTTGGTCATTTCCCAATAAGAACAGAATCGATCTACTGGAGCAAACAAGTGTATAATCAAAATCCAACCATAAATCTTCAACTCGGTGTCACTACTAAAGGTGGCATGGTGTTTGTTAGATAATGAAAATTTTGGGGTGGTTAGCCGCAACTTTACTTTGAATAGATGCCAAAATGACCCCTCAACCCTAAAGGAAAGACAAAGCAAAACAGAAATTCCTATTTGAATGAAAATTGCATGGAGTGTGACGTGGGTGACGTAATGATAGGAGCCTAAATTTAGGCATCATATATGCTTGGTTGCCAGCCCTTGTTGCAGTAAATTCTGGCAAGTATTTAGCGAATATACAATAAGAAAGAAACATGTTTTGACTAGGTCAGGTTGAATTCCAGTTGTTTTGTTTCTGTTAGATATACTTGCGGCCGTTGTCGGCCACGTTATTCAGTTTATTCACCATCAAACGTTTTACCAAAAATGAAGCAAGAAAGAGCACACAATTAACTGGGATGATTTCAGTCGCATAGCAATATGTACTCGTAATTATAATTATATCTAGAGATGCTATTATGAATGAAACAGATGTTGAGAAAGCGTTAGGTTTGATTTTGCATTAGCAAATGGCAGGAAGATATGATTGCATGAATCAGAATATGAAGCTAGCCGAAGTAAAAGATTAAGAATATCGGATTAAGACTGGTTTATTAGTGGGCTTATTATCTCGTTAATTGTTAATCAATTATTGAGTACATAATCCTTCTAAATTTCATCCTTTAACAGTACGTTTAGTTTTAAAGCTCTAATTTAGATGAAGGCTTATTAAAAAGGGCTTCTATATTTTTTCTTATATTGCATTCTTTTCTTACCGTCACTTATTTAATTTCATATCTTAATTAAGCTTCTTATTTTATTGAAAAGGACTTTTTTTTCTTTCCCCCACCCTATCTATTGAGCTCACTCTTCTAATACAGCATTTCAAAT
Organism: Eudiplozoon nipponicum; assembly: GCA_029291075.1. Lineage (NCBI taxonomy): Eukaryota > Metazoa > Platyhelminthes > Monogenea > Mazocraeidea > Diplozoidae > Eudiplozoon > Eudiplozoon nipponicum. The sequence continues at coordinate 57,698 of JAQBSW010000830.1, read as the reverse complement.
GTTTAGAATAAATAATTAGCCTAACGCGTGCAACGGGTGAATTAATGTCTAATGACTGCAGTTTCATTTAGATGCACGTACACTTGTATTAATCAAATTTAACTGAATCTTTTTAGTTATACATACACGTACACATGCACGTGATTATATCCTGGGTGGTTGGAATGAAATTTCACGTGCATGGCTCGTTCAAACTTCTAACACTATCACTTACAGTGATATGATATTATGATGAATGTTTCTGATTTGTTGGTCTCCCCCCACCAGAAAATGTGATGGCAATCTCAGTTACGTCATTTCACAAATAGTCTAACGCATGCAAATGGTAAATTCTTCTTCAGTCACTTGTCTCACTTAGTTGGATGAACATAACAATAACGGAATTAAACACAAAAATACACACACACACACTTCACACACAACTATATAGTCAAATGTCTGACGGAAATATATATGATTTGACCGGAAGAAATATCGCACTTGCATCATTAGTTTGTTTTGTAAACCTGGTGATGATGGGTGAACTGAAGAAGGCGGTCGATAATGCCCGCCGAAATATCTCGAATAAACAAAACAACTTGAATTCGGCCTGTGTTAAACAAAACGCAGATCGAGCATTTTCGATTCATCCAGTTTCACACATTTGTCATTCTTTTAAGCTACAAGGATGAAACTAGTCTATTTGATGGCTTGCAGCGTTAAGGATCGCCTAATATAAATTGGGCGCAGAGTTATCATTAAAATGCGGCCATAAGCCTTCAATATGTACACATACTTATGCTTTAATCTCACCTTTGGTTCATGTCGATTTAACAGTATCTGAATTTCCTTGAGCTCATTTCTCTCAAGTTTGCGTCTTTGCTGCTCAATCATTGCCCTCGGTGACTAAAAACAACAATAAAATAAAAAAGCAAATATATTAAAATGTTGCTATTTATCGATGTACTTAGTTAAGCGCACTGAACAGGCCACGTTGAAATCAGATTTAAAAACCTATTTAATCATCTATTTCTAGTTTTACTACAAAAGACCATATAATTCATAGCTCTGAAATGAGTAGAAAACTTAATTTTTCAAAAATATTTTTTTTACTTTCAGATAAATTTCGTGAAAATTGCGGTGTTTCCGTGATTCAGTAATTCGCAGATTAATGATAAAGCATACTTTACTGACGAAAGCTTTTATCGAGTAGTGTGATGAGCGTGAACGTCTAAGCAAATGTGTTAAAACACAAAATATGAGTCACTATGGAAAATTCGTTTAGACGAATGGTAGCAGAAAAAGCCAACTTCATGAGCACAGTTATTATTATTATTATTATTATTATTATTATTATTATTATTATGACGCCATTAACACCGGCTGTATTCGTTCCGGTAAAATTGCATGGTTTTATAGAAAAGTGTAAATAATGTAAGGACAACTTAAAATGGGCCTTCGTCTGGCCACTATGCAACAGTGAGTAACGGAAGACAAAGTTGCAAGAAATAGAACAGAGTACTCATTCATTCAATAGCTTATTAAACCTAAAATATACTTGCTCTGCATCCATAACTGCGATATATAACAGTTGCATGCAAGTTGAATGAGCAACTATTTATACCACCTTTCTGTATTGCCTTCGTTCGCAGCAAGTAAAGACCAACAAACAGAAATTTTCGAACCAGCATCGTCAACCTAGAAGGGTACTCGTTAATCGGGAGAGACAGAGAGTTTTAAGTGAAATAATGGACGTAGAGATTATTCTTATGTTAAGTAGAATGTCACCTCTGGAATACAAGATGTAACTCAGAAAATCTGTCAGTATGCATTTAAGTTGGCCATACAGGTAAGCAAGCAAAAACAAACAAGAATCGCCCTATAACATTCTTGCACGGTTAGTTCACGAACAGAATTAGCCGGCGCTCTGCATTAGACGCGGCTTGCCATTAGATTCCCACCGACTTCTTTTAAGCCATAACCAGATCCAGATAGAAGAATGAGGGATTCTTTTCTATCAGTTTTAAGACGACTGATATTGTTGACTTTTAAATTATGCATTAGTTATCTATTCCCAAAATCTGGTTTACACTTCACATTTGTATATGTTAATGAAATGTAAAATTTATATTCACATTGTTCGGAAGAAATTGCTAAATTTTAATGGTATTGACCGTCACTTTCAATTCTGAAAATTTTACTATTTCTACAATGTCCTATCGAGGGTGGTGAGTTGGAACATTAGGTCTAAAAGTATGCCATATAAGCTCAAACTAAAGTAAAAGTTAACCAAAATTGATTAGTAGGTATATAACTGAAATTGCATGTAACGTGCATCAGGGTGGCTAAGTAATTAAGATTCCGACGTAGACGTGCCAAAGCCCGTGCTCTGTCCGCAGCAAATTCTCGGCAGTACGTGATGAACTACCTTTTCTACTTCATAGAATATTTAGTTTGAGCCTATAAATATGTACACTTAGCGGAACGAATAAAGCAGACGTCGAGCTGATAAGTCAAGGTCCATTGAAGAATTTAGAAAATTCTCCTAACAATTAAACAAATATTGGTTGCGCGGGCGGTGATAGCAATTATTATAATCAAGGTTGCGGTCTTGATATAAACACCTGACCCATTAATTACTTACATATGTCAGTATAAACTAAGAATTGTATAGTGTAGAATAGGCAATTTATCCAGTAGACCGGTTTCGTCCTCATTGGGAACTCGTCATGTAATGACCAGAATTTGCCGCGGACAGGACTCGAACCTGGGCATATCTGCTTCGGAATCTGGTGCTCTAACCACTGAGCCACCCTGCCTCGGCAAATTCTGGCCAGTACATGATGAGTTCCCAATAAGGACGAAACCGGTCTACTGGATGAATTGCCTTTTCTACACTATACAATTCTTAATGGCTTGACATATGTAAGTACTTAATGGGTCAGGTGTTTATATGAAGACCGCAACCTTGATTATAATAATTGTTATCACCACCCGCGCAATCAACGTTTATTTAATTTATTTCTATGTATTTACAGCTGAAGTTCCCATTGTTGAGAGTAAAATTGTTAAGAAAATAAAAATGTAACACGAGTATGCAGGTAGATAATCACACCACATCCATTGCCTTAGTAAATTTTACAGGCTTTTATATATATATATATATATATATATATATATATATATATATATATAATATATAGTGAGGTATCTTTGAAGTCACATTGTCGAAGACTGTATAAAATAGCTCCACTACTGCAGGTTTACAAAGTCATATAAGAGATTGTATCGTCCGATTATCCTACATTCCTCACCCAACTATATATGAAGAGCTAAGTAAGCACGAAACGAATGTGCACAAGATTATACTTTCCGTTCATACTGTCTTTGGTTTATCCTTCTGATCATATTTGAACAAATTTGCTATTAGGGTGCGCAATTCAACTAATACGAGCTATATATATATATATATATATATATATATATATATATATATATATATATATATATATATAAATAGCTTACAGCAACACACAGTATCTAACCGTTATATATCTCAAATAATTTGCATCTCATGATTGAAAAATCACAACACATGAAACCATCATTAAGTACTTAGACTCACTTTATTTTGATTGATGTTCATAAGTTTTGATCTCGAAATGGTCACTCTTGAGTAATCAAAATTATCTGGATGGCTTCTTCTGTTGTCCTCCGTCGGCCGACTGTTGTCGGAATCCGAGTCTTCCAAGCCAATTTCGATTTTCTCCCTGGCTTGGCTGTTTCTACTTAAGTAGTCGTGCTCAGCGTTAACGAAATTCGCGAAAAGCCCATATTGCAGTTTTACTGCGAAAATGTGGCGCGCAATAGCAAGGACTTGAATACGAGTCAACTGTAAAAAAACAAAGGTAAGGAATCAAGCTTTATCACTTGAAATGAGCACCAATCCAATTATTTAATCGGTGGTAAAACAACAAAATTACCGTCAGTAATAAACGCTTTTATGAAAAATGATCTTACATACGTCAATGAGGCAGGTGTTGAAGTTCTCCCGGGAGGTAGATTAGTCGATCTTGAAAATGTTGACGATATCGTAGTAAAATTCGACAATCGAAAATCTGCTCAGGCCACCTTGAATAGATTAGCAGATGTTGTTCCACCTTTCGGTGTGAAATTCGCAATCTCTAAATTTCAGATACTTTTACAGTATCACCCACCACTCACTGCAACTCTGCAACTGCAGAGTGAAGATTTGGACATAGCTGAGAGTCTGACATATCTTAGCAGCTCTATCAATAACTCAGACCATACGCTTGACGAGGCGAGTACGAGAATCGCGAAATCTAAAGTAGCTTCCTCCAACCTTCACCACTTGTGGAGAAACGCGAGTATTTCATTCTGCTTCAAAGTTTGTGTTTGCATCTTTACACGCAGTTTTATTATACGCTAGTGAGAACGCTTTGTTACAACGTTGATGGCTAATAAAATATGACATAATAGTCCAAGTTCGCTGGGCTGTAAATACACAGTATAATTATCTACTAGCATTACTAAGAGCATAACCTGTTTATTAAATCTGGCTGAAGTTCATAAATATATCAGTTACCCTATAGATCTTTATTTTTATGCGCACAATTTTGAATGTTTAATCAGGAGAAATTAAATATATTTTATTTTAATCTGAATATGCATACTGTGCTAAGTCAACACTCAATTCGACCGCAATAAAATTGAGAAACTCACGTGTATCGATAAATTCAGCATTTGTCGGATTTCTTCAACTTTATCGTTAATTTCTTTCCTCCTTTGCCTTTCAGCCACGATTCTCTAAAGAAAGGTAATAAAACACAAATAAAATCTCCTAGAACCATTTACATGTAAATGTGAAAAATATTTTCTGCTTACCTAGAGAAGCAACAAATGAGCTAGCTAAATAGAATTTGGAAAACTGAAAGAAATAGAAAGTAAAATAGCGATACTTCCTCATTTCAGCCTACCAATTTCAGTTACAACATGTACAAACCTCTTTCGGCTTACCATGTTCCAATTTTAATTTTCAATTCATCAAATATTACTAGCTCAACGTACTACCTGCGCAATCAACATTAGCCTCATTGTTTTAATTTGAATTCGTGAGGCGAAATCTGCGAAATCCTGAGGTTCGTGACTGCATAGATAACGTTTAGCTGACATATCCAGTCAGGTATAATGTGTGTCGTTTTATACCATATATGTATATCAAGGTTTGATCCTCGTAAGTCGGTTTGACGTTGTGCTCTGAGGATAATCATAGAACCTGGAAACACGTCAGTAAGTGTGACTGACGATAGTTGTGCAGTATTGAGACTGGTTAGATACGATGGGATTGGTGTATACTTGAATCTCGCAAACTTGATTTAAACAACTGTTAACACCACCCATGCATTCAATGATTGTTCAATGATATTGCCTATATATATGTGGCGAAAGCTACAAAATGTTCATGTTCGTGAATGCATAGAATTTATACAGCCGGCATTTGCAGCCAAGTACAATGTATGCGAAGATTAAGAGACGCATCTCATTTTGCTTTTCTTCTGTGAGCTTTGCGATCTGATTTTTGCCAGTTAGTTTGCCATCGTGCGCAGATGATGTGACTGTACTGCGCAACCCTTTAGGTACAATAAAATGGATGAACATGATTTCGAAAATTAATAACTCATCTGATATTGCATTTGTTTTGCAATATCCGGTGAGCATGACAGTGAGGAATTGAAAAATTTCTTACGATTGCGGATCAATTGGTTTAAAACTCCTTAAATACACGAAGCTTCCGGTGTAAATTTTAAGACTGCAATATCGAATAAAGTAATAATAATAATCACTAATGCAATAAACTACTTTGAAAGAAACATGTTTCATGATAGGGTATAGATTAATTGTCTTATCTTTGGTGAGCTCAACAAGTTGTTTTCATCCACTTTCTTCAATTTGATTCCGAATGCTTCGACTTCCGGAGCCTTCTTCAACGGAATACAAACCCCCAAACAATTTGACAATTTCTGTTCAAGCTGTCTCATTTTCACTAGGTAAGTGTCAATATTTTTGTATTGTGTATCTGTATTTGTACACTCATCGAAACGAAATTACAGTGACTAGAAAAACGTACGCCATGCCTGTGAGTGTGTGTGTGGGCGATTGTTAAAGACTAAGAAATAAGTAGTAACATATAATTATCGGCACGTGTACCAATTATCCAAAACCAAAAACACACAGATATGGCATATGCTTATCTAGTTTAATTTCATTTCGATGAGCGTACATATGCAGACAAATGCACACATATATGACACACACTTACAGTTACGCTAAAGATATCTACAAATAAGTATAAATCAGTCAGTTTAAACTAAATTTACCACTTGACATATTGATTGTCAAATTGTTTGTTGGATGTGCTATCCGTTGAAAAAGGCTTCCGAAACCGGAAGTCAAAATATTCGGAGTCGAATTGAGCCCAGCAATAAAACAATGTTTGTATAAATGTTTCGCTTTACAAGTACAACTCCTCTCGCTCTGTCTCTCTCCCCATATAGATATATATATATATATACCCTCTCCCGTTCCTCTTCACCTCTCTCCCTATCCATATTTCTATCCGGCTCTCGTGCTTTCTGCTTTTCTCCCTCTCTCACTCACTCAATCTGTCTCTCTTTGACTTTTGTAACACTTTAGGACCTCATCTAGTTTCAGCGCATTCATGCGAATGTACCACTTTTGAATATGGTTGATCTGTGTATGTTTTCCTTGCTCTTAAGCACACTTGTCAGTAACTGCGTAACGTACTATTTCCGGATGGTAGAAATTCTAATTATTCATATAGTGACTGCCTTTGCCGCTCATTTAGTTTTGTGTAACAAGAGTTATCATCGACAACTTGACAATCGTTTCCAACCAATTACCTAAGCGATAAACAAAAGATTAAATCATCATTCGTGGCTCGAACGAACACAATGTCCAAAAAGACGACGTAAACCACGAAGATCAATGTGGATTATTAAAAACGTATTGAGAGGATAAATATTAAATTATAGTTCTTTTTTGATGAACGAAGACCTCCAGGCCATCAGATATAACTGACTCTTTAACATTTCAAAACAAATAGCAAACAATAACTCCCACGCGCACACATAAGGTTCGCATATGCTAGGAATGTGCACGTAGGACTATAACGGTAACGTATATCATTAATTATCTATATCTAGATCCAAGTAAAATTATAGTAATCGCATAACGATTACTACCGATTCCCTAGATAAGCGTACGTCAAGTAGGCGCGCTGGTGAGTTTAGCACCGTAGAGTAATCAGCTACTTATCATTACCTTCACTTGCATGTTCAACTATGTGCGCTCCACTATGGCGGTCCACTAGATAAGAGTATGCAATTTCTGTGTTTGTGTGCGTCTAGAACCGTGAAGTAATCACTTAAAAATAATTACCCGAAATCGTACGCTAATCTAATTAAAAATACAGTGATTAATGCCAATTCTTCTTTGCACACGGCAGATTGAGTTTTTTTGCGAAGTGGTTAAAGTGACCACCATGATTGTGAAGATACAAGATAAATAAAATAGAGAAGTTGCAAAATACTGTCCACGTAAATACTCACGAGATAGAAATCTAATAAGCCTAAGGTAATAATAATAATAATAAAACTAAGAACATCAACTACTGAAACAAACACCAGAGTAATATTGTTTCGAAGGTGATATTTAAGGTAAATGTTCATTAATAAGTGTATACAAAATATGACAACTAAACTAATCTATACCGTAACATAACAAATAATAAAGGCTGAAACTATGAGATATTCCTTAAATTGGTTAAAATAACGTTGATTATTTGTCTGCCGTAAACCTTAATTCTCAAATTCCGATTCGTAGTCTTCGCAAGCTACGATATTTTAGCGCTGTGTTTTAAATGGAGCCTAGTGATTTGTCTACTGCTGTCTCATTATTTATGTTATCTTTTGATTTGAATGCAATAAATGTCCTAATCTACCTTTGTCAATCTATTGCAACTATCCTCCCTAGCGATTGTACCACAGACGATAGCAAGGACGCCATCTACTCTTACCTAGATGCTCTACTAACAAGAGAAAGATGTCCAGATACAGTCTGAGTCACTGGTGGCATGCATGCTCATGTTCGGCGCTTATGCGAGGCAAAATTTTACTTAGGTGGCAGGGAAGCTTTGAGCCCAATGCGAAACGCTAACAGTGCCCGATTTTTTTGAAAAGATGCACAGAGCTTAGAATATAATTGAGTTAAACAAACTTTAGACGTAATACAAGATCGCTTAGCATTCAATTGTAGTTAGCGTGGTTGCGTCCAGGAGCGTCACAGGTTTTGTAATTTTTATGACTCGGACAACGCGATAAATAAATTAGAATAACTCTAAAATAGTTGGAAACAGATTTAAAAAGCATATTCTGGCCAGTACGTGATGAGTTCCTAATAAGGATGTAACCGGTCTACTGGATGAAATGCCTTTTCTACACTATACAATTCTATGTTTATACTGATATATGTAAGTAATTAATGGATCAGGTGTTTATATCAAGCTCGCAACCTTGATTATAGTAATTTTTATCACCGCTCGCGCAACCAATGTTCGTTTAATTATATAAATGGTAACTTCAATACCATTTCCACAAGCAGTGTGGTGTCTGTTCAGTAATGACAGATTGGGGATGGTTAGTTGGAACTTTGGGTCTAAATGGATGCCATGAGCTCCATTTAAAAGAGAAAAAAATCTAACTGAGTTACAATAATTTGAATATGATTGAAATTTGTGTTTGGTGTGCGGCAGGGTGGCTCTGTGGTTAGAGCACCAGATTGCGAAACAGACGTGCCCAGGTTCGAGCCCTTTCCGCGACACATTCTGGCGAGTACATGATGAGTTCCCAATAATGGCGAAACCAATCTACTGGATGAATTGCCTTTTCCACACTATACGATTTTTTGTTTATACTGACAAAATGTAAGTGCTTAATTGGTTAGGTGTTTATATCAAGTTCGCAACATTGATTATAGTAAACCTATGAATAATTAATTAAATTCTTGGTAAACGAGCTTGATAATGAAAATGCAGATACTTCAGTATGAGGAATTCTCGGTCCCCAAAGAATTAGCAATCGGGTCTCTGAAAAATCTCTCAATATTCTCGAAAAAATGCACCAAATTCCTGCCAGTCCAGGTTATGGTAAGGCTCACTGAACAATTTGACGCTAACTGAAGTAGACTTCAATTGATCTTGAATTGTTATGTGGAAAAAAACACTGAAATGTAGAAGCATTCACGGCAAGTAGCAATAGATATTTGTTCAAACTTGGTTACGCGACAGTTAGTAGAAAACTCAATGTTTAGCAAAGCAATAAGTATTAATACAATCTTATGTCTTGACAGTTGCGCTGCACACTTTTCGTTAAAAGTAACATAATTTTCGATTCCTTAGAGTATATATATATATATATATATATATATATATATATATATATATATATATATATAAAGCAATACGCAAGAAGCCCTCAGAGTTAGAAGTATGGTACGCAATCTTATCCTTTACCGGCATTGTTAGTATTACAATTTTTATTACTATTATTTTTTGGTATAATTAGTTTATATGGCGGTGGAGTATCAGGTATCATTTCGTGTTCTCAGTGAGGATAATGACAGGTGACATTTTTCGTATGCACATATAGGCTAAAATAAAAATACAATGCCATGAATCTGAAAATAATTGTGTCAGCCAATTTTCGTTTACACTGTGTCAACTTTTGGTTGTAATTCAGTTTTCCACTATATGAAGCTCGGTGCTTAGGAAGACACTCAGCAAGGCTAGTGCAAATATCATCAAACCGAAAAATTCGGATTTTGTAACCAAAAAAATGCACAATCATTTCTAAAACGCAATCCGCAGACAGTGAAGTCGGCGCCGAGCCTCTCCATTTAACATTAATATGCACGAATAGGTTATGCAAATTGCATCGCTCCTTTCCATTCCGTTAATCGACCATACAAAAAGGTGGTTTGAAACGTAATGCTGACATCTATTAAAGATTCGTAGTAGACACGAAACGCGTGCGTAGGCAGGAGGCCTTTCGCTTACGCTGAATTCTGCGTATCCTCTTCATACTGCATGCATCAACTGCGTGTCAGGTCTACCACATCTAAGCCCGAATTACAGGTGTGCACAATGAAAACACCATTACTGCTCAATAAATCGAGAAAACGCGTGTATTTCATAGTAATGCTCAGCAGGCGTTAGCGCAAAATTAAATTAACGTCATTCATGCAGTTTTATGAATAGCAGCCTATCGTGTCTCAATAGTGTTACCAGCTTATACACGTGATAATTAACATCGACACGTTTGACAGAAGTCCGTTCATTCGCAAGTTCAACAATCGAGGACGCATGCAACAAGCTCATAGCATCGTGTGCATTCACGGCGACAATTCATTAAGACTGTTCACAAACGTGTGTGTAATCCGAAGAGATTATACCTGCACTATTGATTATATAATTAACTGAAACACACAAACACACATATATATATACAAACAAACAACAACGGAAGATGTAGCAACTACACGTGCTTACGTAAAAATGATTTAAGCGTAAATAGGTCGATAAATGAATTGTTATTTAAAGTGCTAATTTCATTTTATGTTTTGTAGTATTAGAACGTGAGGAGAACATGGCTAAGTGAAATGCTAAAAATATCGACATTAACTACATTGAGATAGCACGTACGTGACGAATATCAGGCAGCACAATGTTAACATTATTTTAAATATATTTTAGCTGCATTTTATATTTAAGCTTCGTCAAACGAAGCAATGCACTAACAAATGCATATCTTTCAGCATGAACATACCTTAATAAAAGAAAAACTTCTTACTCTTCACCTACCAGAAACAAAGGTAATTTAACACCTTACATTTTCCAAATTGCAGCTTACTCCTGAGTAATAATCAGTTGTACAAGTGTAACCATAATGGTTATTGGGACTATTATAACAGTTTTGTCCTTAATACCATAAAAACCTATTTGAGAAGGTTGCACCTTTACCCTGTTGCCAGTCAAGTGTGATACGTAAGGCAGCAGAAAGTTGATTTTCATGTAGGTTTCTTTTGTTAGGCATTAGATGAGTTAAAATTAGTTTTCAAGTCTTGGAAGGACTGACATGCAGCGCGGTTTCGCTAATATATTCGCAAAGCGTTTAGCCCTGAAGCGTCAATAAACGCTTTCATACTGTGAGAGCAGCTCCATCTAATTTAGGAAGAAAGTTTTACCTTGGTTGTTAGAGAAATTTAAATTATTTTTAATCGTTCCAAGAGAGCTTCAATTAGCACAAATTCAAGGCTGTTACAGCTTATGGAATATAACACCTAAATTTATACTATTAAAATTCAAATTGTTATCAAAATTACACAACATAAAATGCAATCAAGCATTAAATATTAGTCTAATACACCAAGAAACAAATAAATATGCATACAAAAAAGGGCATGCCATGGTGTTTGCGTAGACGATACTATAAGTTCTTGAAACATGATAACTATTTATTATAATCAAGGTTGCGGTCTTGATATAAACACCTGACCCATTAATTACTTACATATGTCAGTATAAACTAAGAATTGTTTAGTGTAGAAAGGGCAATTCAATGATAACTATTTATTGGACTGACGGTAGTTTTGTTATGTTGGTCGACGACTGGTTGAATACAATGGACTTGGTGTTTACTTCAAGCTCGCAAACTTGATTTAAAGAATAGTGTCAGAACTAATCTGATTTTTAGACTTAATTGCATTTATCTATTTGCAGCACAAAAAAGGTAAATGGTCAATACTGTTTGTTGCGAACCTAGCAACGAATTAGTTCAGTTGTGACCAGAAGGATAAGCCAAAGACAGCATGTCTATAGAACAACAAAAACCTTAACACAAACTTATTGTATAAAAAAAATGTCCGCCACTTCCACATAGGCCTTCAAACAGAAAAACAAGCATACGAAATCTTGAATCCTTTACATTTCCAAGTGCACCGATTTTTGGTACCTTGATTGCTGGGCTCTTACTTGTCCCTTCAACAAGGCCAAAACTCGGTGCACCTGGAAATGTAAATGAATCAAGACTTTACCGACCTACGAGTGCTATCACTTGTCCATCACAAGAGAAGGGCGGCGGGCATCTAAACAAGAAGGACATCACTGCGAAATTTACATTAACATGTAGGCATACGAAATTACAATCCAACACGATGCAAATAAATCCAAGTAAATGTTAATAGAAGGAAAGCCCAGAATAACCTTTTCTTCGTAGAGCGACACAAGGTATTCGCATCCACTGTCTATCTGATAATTCCAGATATTTCGACTTCCTCTTTCTGAAGTCTTTTTTAATGTAAAGTACATCACGCAACCAATTTGACAATCAATATGTCAAGTGGAAAATTTACTTTAAACCGTCCCATTTATAATTATTGTTATAGCACTTAGGCATAACTGTTTTTTTGTGTATGTCAAATTTATTTTTGTACGTTTCTGAATGTGTAAACTCATCGAAATGTGATTTAATAACAGATACTGACGGCTCACTTGATAACCGTTCGTCACTCCTGTGTGTCTGTGTTCTCGATTGTTTTTGATTGAGGAGTAAACAATTAGTGCACGTGTACACTCACCCTAGTCAGTGTGTGAGCGATTTAGCAACATCTGACTATTCACTAGATAAGCGTATGCCACGTCCGTGTGTTTGTATGAACGTAATTATTTCATTTAGGAAAGTAAGTGTAAAATAGGTCTGAGATGTGCAATTATGAAATGACAGTATCATTTTAGTTTCACTTGATTGACCGATACACGTGCCGAGAATTATATGTAACAGATTAGTTATCAGTATTAAGCAAACGCCCACACATACACACACTGACGTGGCGTAGGCTTATCTAGTGAATCGTCAGATGTTGCTAAATCGCTGACTTCATTGGGATGAGTGTACACATGCAATAATTGATTACTCCTCAATCCAAAACAAACGAGAACACATACACACATGCATGACGTACGCTTATCTAGTGTGTCGGTAGTATTTGTTATTAAGTCACTGTAATTTCTTTTCTGTGTGTACACATGCAGTCCAGCCATACAAATGTCAAAAGTGACTAATTTTTCAGTGCCATATAACCACAAGGAGTGAAAAAAGTATATAAATGAAAACAGTAATAATATATCAAACAAATTATTATTGAGATTTACGACAGAAAAAGAAGCAGAGAGAGAAGGAATACCTAGTTACTATGAGTAAAATTATTAGGATATCCCAGAGAAATGAAGCAACTAAACCTCTCCACAACACTATTATGGCCAAGTTAGTATTCGGACAAGGCAACATCAGCAATAAAGCTTCCTTCCGTATTTCACTCCAACACGTCATAAATGGAACTAAACAAGTCTATTCTGAGTATTACATAAGTGCAATTATGCAGACACATACAAAAACCAATTAGACATACACTTACCTAGTGAAAAAAACAGTTATGCTTAACATATATTTAATTTACATTGAAAAAGACTTCAGAAGGAGGAAATCGAAATATCTGATATAATCAGGTACATAGTGGATGAAAACACCTCGTGTTGCACCGCAAGGAAAATGTAATTAATCTATTTGATGTCGTGCACTATTTTTCTATTAAAGTCAAGAATTGACTGATGAATTGTAACATATTTAAAGTTTTAGAAGTAAACTGGCCGTTATCCATAGTAAACATTCTGAATTATAAAATATTCAATTTTCCTAATAGTATATTTCTTAATGTTTAAAGACAATGGATATACATATATATATATATATATATATATATATATATATATATATATATATATATTGTGTGTGTGTTACTTGTTGTTTGCAACGAAAAGTTATATTCAGAAATTAGTTAAAACAAACCGAGTAATGTCATGGTGGTGTCGTCATCATTAAAGTCACCTTTAGAAAATGAATAAATAGGAAGAAAATAGACCCAAAAGAAATTACCAAAGTCAGCAGAAGCAAATGTGGTAATCTCTTTTAGACGTTTCTTGCTTACTGACAACTCATCAATATGAGCTGGCTCTTTGTCTGAAACCGACTATTTATATAAGAAATATTGACAGCGCAATTTCTTATATGAATGTGTACGAAAGGCAGTAACGCACATTTCAATCACTGATTTTTTTGGATCCTTCTAGTCCCATTTGAACAAATTTGATACCAGGTACGATATACACAATACACAAATACATACATACTATTTTCCCCCAACATTGAATATATAGACATTATACTATTTAACTGAATAATATGAATGTTAGAACGAATTTTTGTAAAGCTGAAGTCGATCGATAGCGGGTAGCTCAAGAATTGCCTGGTCTAAAACAACATTTTTATGGTTCATTCGTTATTACTCTGCTTTTGCTTCAGCCCGCATGCACATCATTGAGCCTGTTTCCAACCATTTCAGAATTATTCTTATTTATTTATCGCAAAATTTGACGGTAAATCTACAACGGGTATGTGCATGGTCCGAGTTGACATCAATTTTCCGAAAACTGTGACACTCCTGGACACAACCACGCCATCTGTGAGGCAGGGTGGCACAGTGGTTATAGCACCAGATTCTGTAGCAGACGTGCCCAAGTTCGAGCTCTGTTCGCGGAAACTTCTGGCCTTTTCTACATTATACAATTCTTGCTTGATACCGACATGTGTAAATAAATGGGTCAGGTGCTTCTATCAAGATCGCAACCTTGATTATAATAATTGTTATCACTGCCCGCGTAACCAATGTTCGTTTAATCATATAAAATTATCATTGTTTACACCATGGTGATAAAAATAATACAAATAAGGTCCACAAACATAAGAGAAACACAAATTCCATTCACTTGAACAAACTACTGTCATTCAAACCTAGTAAGGTGATAAAATTAAACAATCATTGATTGCGCCGGCGGTAGTAACAATTTTTTAAGTTTTCTAGCCTGATATATAAAATAATCCCAATTTATACCACTATATAAAACTCACAAACTTGATTTAAAGATAGGTTATCAACACCAGCGCAATCAATGGTTGTTTAGTTCTATGACACATGATACAGCGAAAGCTGCAGCAAGGTATTGCTCGCGACCGCATAGAAATTGTGCGACTGACATTTGCAGTCATGTACAACGTATGCGAGGCTTCTACAGGTATGAGCCGCATATCTAATTTTGCTTTCCATGTATATATATATATAATATGCATTGTGGTTTGATCCTCGCTAATCAGTTTGCCATCGTACTCTGATGCAGATCATGGAAGGTCGAAACGCGTCAATGCGTGCGACTGGCGGTAGTTTTGCTGTATTTACATGGGATGTATAAAACAAATAGTCTAACGCATGCAAATGGTTAATTCTTATTCACCTAGACTTGTCTCACTTAGATTAACATAACAGTTTTGGAAATGCACATACACACATGTGACACGCGACTATATATAAATATTAATTGGACAGGGATATATCGAACTTCATTTCCAGTGGCAATTTCGAATGGTGCGGAAGCCGAACTCTAAGAATACTTGGAAATGCAGATCAATCAGATCATTGCGGAATTGAGAGTGCTAATCAGTAATTAAAGAGAGTAAATTGTGGATATGTTAAATATAATGATCGAACTGCGCAACCAAAGATAAAAACTTTCTTTATTACTTGAAGGAGTTTCCTTGTTGCGCACCTGGATTAATTGAAATTACCTGATCTGTGTTTTGACTAACGCAGCTTCCATAGTTCCAGTAATTTTCTTTTATCAAAATCTTTCGGCCCATCTTACCGTAGGCCTTCATCAGTTGCATCTCACGAAACTTGTCTGTTTGGTGTGAAGAGCAATCGTTTAACAAAGACATTCGGAACTGAGAATCTAAGTATTCCTATAGACAATGAAAGGTGTGGACCTAAACAAAGCTGTTCATCTAAACAAGAACAGTTTATTGTGCTACATTCTGTAGAGCAAAGCATTGTCGATATCATAATTATCCTCATATTCGTTATCTTCATCGTCTTCAGTCTTTATAATTTGCATCATAGTCTTCCACCTTATCCTTCTTTAATTTTCGTCGTCAAAATTATCATCAACGCCATAATCATCATTATCATCCTCATCATCATCTTCGTTATCATCCGCTTCATTATCGTCCACACTGTCATCATTAGAATAAATAGTTTTCAGCGGTATGCTATTCGGAAGCTTAAATGATAAACATGGTTAATTTCAATTTCACTGCGCGAATAGGCTTCACTACGTTTTGAATTGATTCAATCAAAAAATAAACCTCGGAGAAAAGCTAAATTTAAACATTTACTTTGAAATTTATTTAGCCAGAATGGTGAAGTCTAAACAACACAAAAACGGGACAACCTAAGCGCCGTGAAACACGTGTAGAATTTGAATGAAGATTGTTTTTGCGAACCTGGATTTATTGAAATTACCTGATCTGCGTTTTGACTAACGCAGCTTTCATTGTTCCAGTAGTTTTCTTTTTACAAAATATTTCGGCTAAACTTATCGATAGCCTTCTTCCTCACAGGTTTAACAAATCAAACTAATGAATCAAGCGCGATATTTCCTCTCGCCTTAATATTTATACTTCAGACTGACCTTTCATTAGATATTCGCATGTCACATGTGTGTGTGCATTTGCATAATTTTAGTTTTTATCTAACTAAATGAGACTAGAGTGGCTGAATAAGAATATACCATTTGCATGCGTTAACTATTCGTTTTACAAACTCAATGTAGAATGGCGTAACTGAGATGGCCCTCACTTTCTGGTGTGAGGAGACCAATAATTCAGATACACTCGTCATAAATTTCAATTCAAACCACTAGGGTTGCACTCAAGATTGACAAGTTAATAATAATAATTTTGGCATACCATTAAATAGGCCAATTATTAGTCATCTTAATCCGATTCTTTAAATCAAGTTTGCGAACTTGAAGTAAACACCAATCCCATTGTATTTAACCAGTCGTCGAACAACATAACAAAACTACCGCCAGCCGCAACGCACTGACGCGTTTCGACCTTCCTTGATCATCATCAGAGTACGACGGCAAACTGACTATCGAGGATCAAACCGATGTTCTTAATCTTTTACTAGAGCTAGCTTCAGTTTCCAATTCATGCAATAGCCTTTTCCTGCCATTAGCTAATGCGGTATTCCGAATCAGACCGAATGATTTTTCAATAGCTGTTTCATTCATAATATTATCTCTAGATTTAATTTCTATAGATTCCCTAATCAATCTCCCCGCCCTATTACGATCACATATTTCTATGCGTTCGTATTCCTCCTAGTTGATAGTATGCCCAGTCTCCACTACATGACGAGCAGGATCAGATTTAGCAATATGTCCATACTTACACGCAGTTTTGATAGGGCACATGGTCTCACCAGCATACTTGAGACTACAATCATTTCATGGGATCCCATACACTCCTGAAGTGTCTAATGGTTCAATCTTTTCTTTTTGGTTAGAGAGTATAGTGCCAAGTGCAAGGGACTGTTTTAAAACGGTCATTCTATTGTATTTTAAATGATTTTAAGAAACCGAAATTCATACGAAATGGGTGATTGGACTTGAAATTAAGAAGGACTCCTTAATAAGTATCTTTCCTATAAATATCTCTTCCCAATTTCTAATAATTTCTAATTAATTTGACATCCAACAATGATTCCCTTTCTAAGGTAAATTGGAGTTCGCTCATTCGATTAGCTAAACTTAATAAATTTACCATTTCATTATCACCATTGTTTCAGATAACTAGTATGTCATCCAAGAAACGTAGGTACAATCTTGGTTTCAGTGGAGTCTTATCCAACAGATTATTTTCCAAATAATGCATAAAGATATTAGCTATTGGGACCGACAAAGATTGTCCTTTTGGAACGCCTCGAATTTGTTTATAAAATTCCTTCCGAAATTTAAAATAAGTGGACGACATACAAATACACATAATCTCCATGACGTGTCCTATCGTCATTTTTCTTCCTTCTAATATTAAGGGGTGATCAACTAGAAAACGCCTAAAACAATACAGAGCCTCAGGTACCGGTATAATCGTATACATTGATACTACATCTAAGCTTACTAATCTATCCATTTATCAACAATTTCAACCAAATGATATGAGTTTAGCAAGGTATGCTCTAGGAAATAGGAATATTTTCGTATTCTATGGCACAAAATTTTATATGTTGGGGAGTGTAGTATATTCACTATAATTCTTAAAGGATTACCCGGCTTGTGCACGTTAACTAAACTATAAACTCTTGATGCAACCGTACCTCTTTGAATGAGAGTGTTACCATGCGTCGAATCCAATTCCTCACTAGCAATCATATTATTAATTTTAAAAATTTACTTTCCCTTGTAACTTATCGGTAGGGTCTTTTGTTATTTTAGTGTATACTTCAGCACTATTTAACAGCTGTCATTTTATTGTTATAATCAGATTGATTCATGAGAATTTTAGCTCCTCTTTTATCCGCCTTTATCGAAATTAAATCTAGAGATATTATGAATGAAACACCTGTTAAAAAATCGATAGGTCCGATTGGGAATACCGCATTCGATAATGGCAGGAAACGGCAATTGCATGAATTGGAAACTGAAGCTAGCTCCAGTAAAAAAATAAGAACATCGGATAAAGACTGACTAATTAGTGGGCTTATTGTTCAAGAAATGAATAATCAATTATTAAGAATATAGTCTTTCTAAATTTTATCTCAAACTACTCGTTTAATTTTAAAACTCTTAGTGATTTGAACCCTTATTTTGTGTTTTGCAGCACCACCCTACCTATTGAGGTTATTCTAATAATACAATATTTAGAAGTAATAATTTGTCTGATGCATGCAAAGGGTAAATTAATGCCTATTATTTGCAGTTTTATCTAGATGTACGTACATGTGTATAAATTATATTTTAACGAAGTTTTTTAGTTATGTATATACACACATTCATACGCGTGGCGTGCGTCTATATAGTGGTATGCCAATAACTTGAGTGCAACCCTAGTGGTTTGAATTGAAATTAAACATTTGCATTGGTCTATCGGAATTTTAGTTTTATCACTCATGGCATGTTTTTATGACGAATGTTTCTGAACTATTGGTCTCCCCCCACCAGAAAATAAGGGCCATCTCAGTTACGTCATTTTACATTGAGTGTTTAAAATGAATAGTTAACGCATGCAATTGATAAATTATTATTTAGCCACTCGGGTCTCAATTAGTTAGATGAAAACAACAGTTATGAAAATACACACACACACATGTGACACGCGAATATCTAATGAAAGGTCAGTCTGAGGTATAAATGTTATGGCTAGAGGAAATAACGCGCTTGATTCATTAGTTTCGTTTGTTAAACTCGTGAAGTATATTGCAACTGATGAAGGCTATCGCTAATTTTAGCCGAAATATTTTGGTAAAACGAAACTACTGGAACAATGAAAGTTGCGTTAGTCAAAACACGGATCAGGTAAAAATGTGTACAAGTTAGCATTTATTTTCATGTTCATAATACCTGTAGTGTCAACGGAATATTTAACACAAAACCCACTACGGATCAGGAACGTTTTAAATTACGCATCACAGCAATAGAGTAGACAAATCAATATCTCTCTTAATAAGTTTTTCGAAATTGAGATAAGCACCAATCATATTTAATTTAACCAGTCACGACAAATATCAAGATTTCCATCAGTCAGACGCACGAACGGTTTTTACATTTGTTTTATTACACTACAATATTTAGCGTTATGTGCAAACTTATGGAATATCATCATCATAAAAAATCAGCATGACATGATGATGTTTTGTTGCTGCATGAAAAGGTGCTTAAAAGCTACTGTCGCCAAAATCTAGCAAATGATACGACAAAACTGCATTTTCGTTATCACTAACTCAAATAGTCGTCTCAAAGCTCTGATAGTCATACAGCGAAATTTGCACAATTTTATGTTCATCGCAACTGTGGAATGTTTAACGTCAGGTTGTGAATGTAATTTATTTCAAAATAATTTAATACATACTCCCGAAATACTGACTGCATGAAATACGTATCTATTTTATGAAAATTGACAGCATTAAATTTTTCTTGAAATGTAACGCCACTAACCCTTCCATATCAGCAAATAAAATCGCACGTCAATCCATCTAGAAGATTCGTTGTTGCGTTATCGTGTGTGTGCCTATTAAATAAGTGATCTCGAACTGTTAATAATAATTTGACCATCGAAATGCAAGATCAAGTTGTGATTTGTCTATTCTTCCTATCAAATCCCTTCTTTCTCTTCGTGTTCTAATAAAAACTACTTCATATTTAATCGAAAAATCAATCATATTCAGGATAAACCTGAGTTCGTAATTTTTTATTCGAAATGCGACAAAAATGTCCAATTTTGCAGGGTAATATAGCATCGTATGAAACAGGATAAAGCAAAGTCAGTATTATGCATTCACAAATCGTGGTATGAAATCAGACAAATTACATTTATACCTCACTGCATGTATAGAATCAGTTTTCAGATTTCTCGTTATATTGTTTCAACAGGGAAAAGTCCGTTGCCTTCATTGAGAAATTTATTAGTCGTAGTCATTTCCACGCCGGTAGAGCATTCGAAATCCGATTAGTAAATTAATTAAGTAACCAATGATGATGCTGGTATATTATTTCTGGACTCGAGACATATAATGAAGAATTAATTCCATTCCTACTTATTGACGCAATTCAACTTTCCAGTAAATACGATGGCGAACTAATTAATAGCGAACAACCAGTAATGACACTCCCTACCTCATAATTACATTACTGCGTTATGCTCAATAATCAATGCGCCGTGTTCTGACTGGATAAACATGGTAGGTCTTAACGCGACAGTACGTAGAACTGAAGCGTTCCGAGTCCACAAACTTTAATGAAATATAATAAGCGGCCAAAGTTCCAGAGATTTCGTGATTAAAATAAGGCTGCATTTGCCATCTCTCCTACGGTTAAATTATAAAGTTTGATATCTATTGGAGAATAGGTGGATCAAGCCTATTGGATTTAATTATAAACAGCATATACAAAGGAATATCCTAATCCCGTATAACAAGAGAAACAGGTCTGACAAATCTTTTAACCATTCTCATTTACTGGCGAGCTTGAAATAAATACCAATCCCATTCTATTTAACCAGTTGTCGAATAACATACGTGTGATTGACGGTAGATTTGCTATGTTGTTCAACAATTGGTTATATAGAATGAGATTGGTAATTACTTTAAGCTCCCAAACCTGATTTAAACAACCCTCATATATTAATTAGGATCAATTGCAAGTAAAAATTAAGCAATATTGAAAATTTAGTTCCAAATTTGCGGCGCAACGTACATAAAATTTCGGATTACGAGAAGAGTAGACAGTGTTTACGTCTCTCCAGGTGACTATAATTTTGTGATGCATGAAAAAGATTGAGCGTCAACTATTCCATTTATGATTAGGAAAACATAATAAAAACTAAAGACAGCACGAACGAAAAGTATAATCTCATACAAATTCGTTTTGCGCTTATTGACGACTCATTATGAGCCGTTATTACGCCATTTACCTACTATTAATTTGGGTGAGGAATACTGGACAATAGGATGGTACAATCACCTAAACCTGCAGTGTTGGAACTGAACGTACCGTCCTATTATCCCGCTTTCCTCACCCAAATATATAGTGGTTAAACGGCGTAATACCGGCTCCTACTGATAAGTTGCTAGTAAGCATGAAACTAGGAGATTATACTTTCTGTTAATGCTGGTCATATTTGAACGAAATTGTTAATAGGTACGCCACACCTTATACACAATTGCATATACATTAGTTCGTCACTACAAACAGTATCTAAATTTTATAATAAAGACTATTCGTAAAGTCCTATATGCTATACAAAGGATACTAAGGATATACTTTTGTTATTTTTTAACTATATGTTTGCTACCATAGTTAAACTTGCGATCATTTTACTGCACAATATTAAAAGGAATGTGGCGGAAAGAGATAAGCATCGAAAAAAGAGAAATAATGGCAAAAGTATTAATCGACACATTAAATTGCATATATACAAACGTAGATAGGGAACAAAACCAGCCATTGTGTAAAAAGACCTCGCAAAAATTAACTAAAAGTTTGATTGTGTAACCAGTATCACCGTAGATCTAGTTGTAAGAATAGCTAATTCATATAAATACGCATCGAAATTAAAAAAAAATTAATCGGTACATTGAACATGAAGTTAATTGCTATTCTAATAATACTCTTCTGAAGAAATATTCATGTATATTCAATTATTTATGTATTAACTGACATATCAATTAGAACGCTCCTTTTATTCGTTAACATTAACCAAATTTTGCAAATTAGAGTGAACTTATATTCTGAAATAGTTAGATATTTTAAGAATTTTTACAATAATACATTAAACAAATAACAAAAATTTAAATTATTTATTCATTCATATGACAATATCTTGACTTACTCTAGCTCGCTTTTTCTGAAAGTCCACATTCATAGTTGAGGCACAGAAGGATTAACGTCGTGCAATCGTATTAAATCCAAAATGAAAATATTTGACTGATAATCGGCTGAGAGCAATTGTAAAACGACTGCCAAGTCACCAATGAAAAGAAAGCAGAAACGTGAATTAACGACTGCGCACGAAACTCTATGCAACACACACACTCATGTGCATGCATGTCTGTGTTTGTTTTAATCTTACTGGCTGTTGACAAAATGTTGTATATCTAATTGGCCAATCATATGCATTAGAGATAGATTAATTCTTTACGCAGACACGCTATCGAGACAGGCAATGTCAATTCTCTATGAACTAGGCTCTTGGTTAAAAGGCCATTATGAAATTGACACAACAGAGCAAAACAGGAGTAAAGTATATGAATGTAATCAGCCTTTAGATGTAACGCAGTTTAAGGCGTGACAAATCCCTATTTCATAGAGTGAGTTGTCAAATTTATTTGATAGAGCCCCTTTAGAGAAGTAACACAGCGCGTGACATTTTACTTTCAGGACAGATTAAGGCGATTTAATAAAAGAAGTCTCTCTTAGCATGCAATCCATAAAACTTATGCTGACTAATAAATACGATGTAAAAGTCAAGCCAGAAATGTTTTTAAAGCATTGGTCGGAAAAAATTAACAAATGCCACTAACAAAAACCGGCAGATAAACGACAATCGAATGACTCACGAAAATTCAATATTTAAAAAGCGCAAAGAATAATTAATAACGATGTAAGCTATATATATATATATATAACTGTGTGGTCGGTGGTATTATTTTTTTAAATGGAATTTGCGAGCTTGATACCAGCACTAATACAATGGTATTTACTCAATCGTATAACGTGACTGACGGTAATTTTTCTACGTTATGCGACTGATTTATTACAATGGGAAAGGTGCCTATATCAAGCTCACAAGCTTGATTTATAGAATCGCATAAAGAAGCAAAGGAAATTGGCCCACTAGACTAGTTTCGTCCTTATTCAGAACTCGTCAAGTACAGTTTTGAATATGACACGGACAGACCTCGAACCGGGACACTTAGTAACTAGGCAAATGTAAAGAAGATAACAAAATTTAGGCTTTTATTAGAGATTCCTTCGAATGGGACCTATTTCAAATTTCTATTTGTACAGTAGTCGACAGCCCGATAAAGTTACATTCAATTGAAATCAAATGGCAAGATTTTGATTATTTCAATATTTTCATTATAAAATAAATATAGCATCGGGTAGCAGAAAGAAATCTTCCAGTAGACTGACTACTTTCCCTTTTGAAATTTGTCAAGTACTGCCAAGAATTTGCAGCAGACGATTATTGAACAGGTGCACATTTGCTTCGCGGTCTGAGACTCTATCTACTGCACTGCCAATGCCGATTACTGTGCGAACTTTTATGTCATTTTACAGTTATTTTTTTATTAGATTGAAGCTCAAATTAGCCAACAGCTGTCTGTCATTATACAACAGAAACTGTGTCCCTTGTGGAGGCTATATTCAATTCATGTCTATTGACATGACTTTGTTGTACATATATTGTCATTATAAACTAGAAATTGCGTCAGGTAGAAATGGAAATTCATGCAGTATACCTCCGTTGTGCTTATTGGAATCTCGTCAAATACTATCCTGATTTTACCGCAGGCAGGGTAGGCACAGAGGCCTATACTATTCTGAGTCTAGATTCCATCTACTG
Source organism: Eudiplozoon nipponicum (assembly GCA_029291075.1). Classification (NCBI taxonomy): domain Eukaryota; kingdom Metazoa; phylum Platyhelminthes; class Monogenea; order Mazocraeidea; family Diplozoidae; genus Eudiplozoon; species Eudiplozoon nipponicum. Next base: position 33,330 of record JAQBSW010000830.1, on the reverse strand, counting down.
CGACACTTTGTCTGCAAAGTAAGTGCAATTTAATTTTTTTGCCAGCCTTTCCTGTATTTGGAACCTATTTCAAATATCATGAAGACACCGCAAATCTACCATAACAACTGAGACACAAATACACATTTGGAAGATATACTTCATTAAAGTCTTATAGCAGAATTATGATCATCTAATTCTTATCAGCACAAACTAAACTTTGCATCAGGCGGAAAAGGCAATTTATCCAATTTAAATGTTTCGTGATTATTGGAAACTCGTCAGGTGCCTGTCCAGAATTTGTCGCGGAATGGGCTCGAACCAGGGCACAATCGCTTCGGAAATTGTAACTCTATCCAATGCGTTGCCCGTTCCGCAAACCAAAAGCAGTTTTTTTTGGACAGTCTTTAGTTAATGTTGCATCTGTTTGGCCTCCTTTACGACCTTTATTCTAACTAACCACCCAAAATCTGTATTTATGTAGACCTTTTCTACACTACACAAGTCTTTGTTTATACCGGCATATGTAAGTAATGAATGAATCAGGTGCTAATATCAAGACCGCAACCTTGATTATAATAATTGTTATCACCACCCGCGCAACCAATGTTCGTTTAATTATATAAATGTTAATTTCAATACCATTTCCCCATGTAATGTGGTGTATGTTCAGTAATGACAGATTGGGCATGGTTAGTTGGAACTTTGGGTCTAAATGGATGCCATATGAGCTCCACCTAAAGGAAAAATTGACTAACCAAGTTACATTAGTTAGTATATAACTGAAAATTGTGTGTAGTGTAGTGTGCGGCAGGATAGCTCAGTGGTTAGAGCACCAGATTCCGAAGCAGACGTGCCCAGGTTCGTATCCTGTCCGCGGCAAATTCTGGCCAGTACTTGATGAGTTCCCAATAAGGACGAAACCGGTCTACTGGATGAATTGCCTTTTCTACACTATACAATTCTTAGTTTATACCGGCATATGTAAGTAATGAATGAATCAGATGCTTATATCTAGACCGCAACCTTGATTATAATAATTGTTATCACCACACACGCGACGAATGTTCGTTTAATTTTGTCTATACTGACGAAAAATCCTACCAATAACATACAAATCAATGTAACTTCGCAAGACAACATGGTGTTTGTTGAAATAATGCCAGATCGGGATTGGCTAGTAATAACTACGAGGTCTATGGTAATTCCATACAGATTCCACATGTGGATAAGGCTGACCAGAAATTTAAATTAGTATATGACTGCAAATTTCGTGTAGTATGCGGCACGGTTCGCTTAGAATGTAGAGTTGGGTTGAAAGACACAAAAATAAGCGTTCAAATCACTTACAGTTTTAAACTCAAAATAGTAGTTGTGGGTGAAATTAAGAAAGACTATATTCTCAATAATAGATAAGCCATTAATTGACTAATAAGCCCACTAATAAGTCATTCTTAATCCGATGTACTTAAACTTTTAATGGAGCTAGCTTCAGTTACCAATTCGTTCAATCGTCTTTTCCTGCCATTGGCTAATGCGGTATTCGAAATCGAACCCAACGATTTTTTAAAATCTTTTTCATTCATAATATTATCTCTGGATTTTAATTTCGATAAATTCTCTAATCCACCTCGTCACCCTATTACAATTACATATTTCTATGCGTTTTCAATCATTATATATAATAATGTGTCCAGTCTCCCTTACATGACAAGCAAGCTCAGAATGAGCAATATCTCCATTCAAACATCCAGTTTTATGCTTACTTCTTTTTACCTTGATTGGGTGCATGGTCTTATCAACATACGTGGGACTACAATCAGTGCATGGGATCTCATACACTCCTGATGTTACCAAGGGTTCAATGATTTCTTTAAATCAAGTTTGCGAGCTTAAAGTAAGCACGAATCCCATTGTATTTAAGCAGTCGTCGAACAACATAACAAAACTACCGCCAGCCGCAACGCACTGACGCGTTTCGACCTTCCTTGATCATCATCAGAGTACGACGGTAAACTGACTATCGAGGATCAAACCGCATTGAATATATATGGAAATCAAATTTAGATATGCGGCTCTCACATCTAGCAGTCTCGCATACATTGAACTTGACTGGAAATGTCGGCTGCACAATTTCTATGCAGTCACGAACATTAACTGTTTGCAGCTTTCGCCACATATACATATATAAACAATACAATTTAACAATAATTGATTGCGCGGGTGGTGGTAACAATTATTTAAATCAAGTTTGCGAGCTTGAAGTAAACACCAATCCCATTGTATTTAACCGGTCGTCGAACAAAATAACAAAACTACCGCCAGCCGCAACGCACTGACGCATTTCGACCTTCCTTGATCATCATCAGAGTACGACGGCAAATTGACTATCGAGGATCAAACCGCATTGAATATATTTGGAAATCAAATTGAGATATGCGGCTCTCACCTCTAGCAGTCTCGCATACATTGAACTTGACTGGAAATGTCGGCTGCACAACTATATGCAGTCACGAACATTAACTGTTACATATATATATATATATATATATATATATATATATATAGGCAATACAATTTAACAATAGTGATTGCGCGGGTGGTAACAATGCTTTAAATCAAGTTTGCGAGCTTGAAGTAAACACCAATCCAATTGTATTTAACCAGTCGTCAATGATTCGTTTTTGATTAGAGTGTATAGTTCCTAGTGTATGGGACTGCTTTAATAGGGTCCTTTTATGGTATTTTAAAGCTATTAGTTTCACTTTGCTACTTAATTTAGAGTCCGCTAATGCCATAACCTTACGTTCTTCCCTCTCCTTATCTGCTTTGATATATCTCAAACTTGAATTAAATTTTTTCACGATATCCGTCATTATGTTGCATATATTAAATGAAGAGGATAACCATTAGCCTTGAATATATCGCACAGTCTACCAAATTCTAACTTACTATGCTTTATATCTGTTAATCTAAGGCTTCTTTATGTTAACGACTTTAAGATACCGATTTCCATACGATACGGGTGATTGGACTTGAAATGAAGTATGATTTTGGAATAAGTTTCCTTCATATAAATATCTCTGCTTAATTTCTTACCTTTTCAAATTAATTTGACATCCAAAAATGTTAATACACCTGATGATTCACTTTCCAGATTAAATTTAAGTTTGCTCATTCGATTAGTTAAATTTAATAACTTTACTATTTCATTATCACCATGGTTCCAGTTCATTAATATGTCATCCGAGAAACGTAATTACAATTTTGGTTTTAACCGAGTCTCCCCAAAATATAAAATTTTAAAAATTTTTTTTGTCATATACTATGAAAATATCCCATATCTTAGAACATACCCTGTTGAAATCAAATCAGTAGGTTGAAATTGTTGATAAATGTGTACTAGATGAAAAGGATGGATTAGTAAACTTTGATGTGTTATCTATGTACTCGACGTTTCCCAGTTGATTACTTCGTAATATTAGAAGGAAATAAAATGACGATTGGGTACGTCGTGGAGATGATTTGTAAATGAATGTCTTCTACCTATTTTAAATTTAGGAAATAAATTTTTAAAACAAATTCGAGGTGTTCAAATGGGACAATTTTTTTCGTTCTATAAAGCAAATATTTGCATTAAATAATATTTTGAATGACATACTAATGATCTGGAAACATGGTAATAAATATGCACAATGGTACGCCAATATCTTTTATTAACGTGCCTATCCAGAGTACAGCCTGAGTGCTTTGAATTGAAATATCACATGTGCAATGATCATTCGGATTTATGATTTTATCACTAATATTGGCATGTGTTTATGACAAGTTTTTCTGAATTATTGGTCTCCCTACAGAAGAAAATTTAAGGGCAATCTCAGTTACGTATTTGAAATAAATAGTTGACGCATACAAATGGGAAATTCTTATTCAGCTAATATAGTCTCACTTAGTCAGATGTTCATAACAGATACGGAAACACACATACACATACATGTGACACCCGTATATCTAGTGAAAGATCAGTCTGAAGTAAAAATAATATGGCCAGAGTTAAATACTGTTTGTTGCGAAGACCTAATATATATGCAAGTATGTATTAGGTGTTGCGAACTTAGTAACAAATTAGTTCAGTTGTGACCAGAAGGATAAACCAAAGGCAGCATGAACGGAAAGTATAATCTCATGCACATTTGTTTTGTGCTTACTGGCGACTCATCAGTAGGAGCCGGTATTACGCCCTTTAACCACTATATATTTGGTAGAAGAATGTGGAATAATAGGACGGTACAATCTCCTAGACGAATGTGTAAACCTGCTAATAGTGAAGCTAACATCATCTAAAGTCAACGACAATAGCGACTTCAACGCTAACTCACACTATATAATATATATACCGAGTCTGTAAAGGATACTAACACTATGGCTATTGAGCTTGAAGCTGATGCCAACATTATTGTACCGAAAAGGTACATGGTACTAAAACTATGGTTTCCGAATCGGTACATGATACCAACCTGATGGATATCAATTTATGCTTAAGTTCACCAAAATTGAGAACTACAACAATTTCTGAACACCTGTTACTCCAGTTAATCCATACACTCTGGCCTTGATCGATATGGCCAGAGTTTCGCAAAAATATATTTCTTTTAAATAATCACAGAATAGTTCGCTAAATGTTTGTTAACCTATTCTGTGGTTCAATCATATTTGTTATGGCTAGACATTTGTATCATAAGAAGAATACCAAATATACTTTTTGAATAATTTTGGATATATTAATAAAGTTACGTTCATTTATCTATATTTATGCGTGTTTTTTAATCTGTGTCTGTGTGTTTTATCACTGATGAATTTCAGGTGTGTCCAATAATATGAATCTGAATGGTCACGTGGAAGAAGAAAGTAATTAGGAAACATTTTTATCGTTAACCTTCAAGTTCAGTTCCGTACTTTCTACGTTTACCCACATGAATATATATATATATATATATATATATATATATATAATAGTCTTCGTAAAAGAAAAACTAACCTGTTCTATGCGTTTTATTTCTCTTAAGAGATATACTGCGTAAAATTAAAAGGTAATTGACACTATACTGCTTTATATAAGTGGATTATCGTAAGCAAAACACTAACATTAAATGAATTTTAGTTGTATGAATCTATGAAATCCTTAACAAATATATTCACGAAGATCATGTAGTCATAAATCCAGAGGTACAAAACGAGATTGCTCAAATTGATATAAGACCAAGGTTACTTTGTTTTTCATTATTAACATAAGCCCAGAAACTGCTAAAATAAGATTTATAAAACACAGTACATTTTAAATACTTTTCCCATAGCCGATTATTCGTTCAGAATTTCAAATGAAGCAATGACCAATCACATTTATTCTTCCTCCAAAGTGATTTGCGGTTAAACTGGCTGATTTTATGAATCAACAAAATATTCAAATTTTGCTGAGTTTGATATAATATCACAAAATGTGATTGGCATAAAAGGCATCGTTTCAAGGATGCATATTCTCCTAGGAATACCTTAATAAGATTACAACAGCGACTGGCAATGATCACCTCATTGGCAAACCTATAAACCGTTTAAATATATAAATGTTCATTTCGATACCACTTCCCAATGTAGTGTGGCGTCCGTTTAGTAATGACAGATTTGGGATGGTTAGTTGGAACTTTGGCGTATAAATGGATGCCATATGATCTCCATCTGAAGCACAAATATTCCGAAGCAGACGTGCCAAGGTTCGAGCTCTGACCGCGTCGAACTCTGGTCAGTAAGTTATGAGTTCCTCATAAGGACGAAACCAGTTTACTGAATGAATTGCCTTTTCTACACTATACAATACTTAGTTTATACTGGCAAATGTATGTACATAAATGGTTCAGGTGTTCTTATCAAGATCGCAACCTTGATTATTGTAATTATGCAGTTCAGTTTCTACTGACTATGCACTGAGTAAACAATTTGAACACGAGTAAATAATCGTAAGTTACACTTCCAACAACAGATAAATTGAAGTTTAAAAATAATTTGTGCAACCATTATCCGAGTTCACATATACACTTTATTAACTATTTGTTCAGACACGGCTATGTACAAGAAATAAGAAACTGAATAAAGCCTGGCATGATCATCTCTTCAACAGAGAGTAAATTCATCTCCAGAAGCCAATGTTACACGACCTACTCTACCTCTCTTTCTTTATCTATATTGTATGAAAGTAAAACGGCGAAATAAATAGTATATTTTACATGGCTCATACAAATAAAATGGCTAAGCACAAAATTATAGAATTGAATATGCATGATGTTAAAGTTCCACAACTTAATTTCCCACATTCGTCACCCAAACATGGAGTGAGCAAAGGGCGTAATACCGGCTCCTACTGATGAGTCGCCAGTAAGCACGAAACGAATGTGCATAAGATTATACTTTCCGTTCATGCTGTCTTTGGTTTATCCTTCTGGTCACAACTGAACTAATTTGATACTAGGTTCGTAACACCTAATATATATGCAAGTACGTATTAGGTTTTACGAACATAGTAACAAATTAGTTCAGTTGTGACCAGAAGGATAAACCAAAGGCAGCATGAACGGAAAGTATAATCTCATGCACATTCGTATCGTGCTTACTGGCGACTCATCAGTAGGAGCCGGTATTACGCCCTTTAACCACTATATATTTGGTAGAAGAATGTGGAATAATAGGACGGTACAATCTCCTAGACGGATGTGTAAACCTGTAATAGTGAAGCTAACATAATCTAAAGTCAACGACAATGCGACTTCAATTCTAACTTACACTATATAATATATATACCGAGTCTGTAAAGGATACTAACACTATGGCCATTGTGTTAGTAACTGATACTTTTTTTGAAATCGATGAATACCGGATACTAACACTATGGTTTCCGAGTTGGTACATGATACCAACCTGATGGATATAAATTTATGCTAAAGTTCACCCAAAATGAGAATTATAACAATTTCCGAACACCTGTTACACATTCGTCTAGGAGATTGTACCGTCCTATTATTCCACATTCTTCTACCAAATATATAGTGGTTAAAAGGCGTAATACCGGCTCCTACTGATGAGTCGCCAGTAAGCACGAAACGAATGTGCATGAGATTTTACTTTCCGTTCATGCTGCCTTTGGTTTATCCTTCTGGTCACAACTGAACTAATTTGTTACTAGGTTCGCAAAACCTAATACATACTTGTATGTAATTACTAGTCTACTGGAATATATAGGAAGCTCAATCATATGACAAATTAAATTACCTGATAATTACTTCAGTTCCAAAATAAAATTACTACGCGTTTTATCTAATGTTAATAGTTTTATTTTCTGATTTTGTATACTCTAATCACTCAAAAGTGTGTATCTTAACCTAGGAATGTAGGTAAGCTTATCTAATATAATTTTTCTGATCGTTGACTATTCATCAGCAATAACAGATTAATTTCATAATCAAACAAATCTAATCGCAACAAACAGTATTGAAATCTAACCTATTTTAAGTGTTTCTGTTGTGCGAGATTCAAATGTTGAATCTACACGATTTGTGTTCGCGGGGGTGCCGCTTTGTACTATCAGATTCGCATCCAGTTTGTCTTCTTATTGGCTGGTTGCAGATATGTCCCTTTCCTCCGAAGGTTTCAACAGCGGAGGTTCAAATTGTAATCTCATTATTTTAACACTGATGAGTAAACTAAATTTAAAATTTTTATGACATTTAATTCTTAAATCGTAAAAATAATTATAATCAAACAAAGCACTTAAATGGGGATAGGTGCTTACTTCAAGCTCGCAAACTTGAATTGTTACCACCACCCGCGCAATCAATTATTACTTAAATCACTTAACTTTCCGAAAATCTCCCAATTGAACGAAAGTGTTGGTCGACTGGGAGTCGAATAATTACTTAGCCCGACTGTCTTTATTTTGACTCAGAATATCTCAACATCCAATTTCGGAAGCCTTTTTCAACGGAGGCAACAAACCACTAACAATTTGAAAATCATCAATACTTACTGGTCGATGTCTTAAGCAAAACTGTCTTTCCATTAAAATAGAGTGTGTCATGTATGTATGTGAATGCGTCTTCACGTGTACACTTATCGAAATTAAAATACAGGGATTTAATAACACACACTGTTAGAATCACGTTTATTTTGGATGGAGAAGTAATCAGTTATAGCACGTTTACATTGATTTAACAATATCTGACGCTTCAATAGATAAGCGTATGCCACGCCTCTGGGAGTGCGTGCGTTTGTTGAAGACTGAGAAATAATCAGAGCTATAATTAGCGGCACGTGTATCCTCATCCAAGTGAAACTAACGTGATAAATGTTAATTCATCTTTGCACACGTGAGACATATTTTCTACATTCAAATTTATAAAAGAAGTATTTTCAAGTGGAATCCAGGAGCAAAATTTCTTTGTTAAATAAGTAAAAGTTAGTAAAAAAAATTTATAAAAACTTTTCATTTTTTGAAAAATGGCGAATTGTCTTTCTTTCAGTAGCCAGTTTGGAATTACTTTTATGACCACTTTTAATTTTATTTTTTATCCAATTTATCTATCTATCTATCTATCTGTCTTTCTATACATCTATCTTTCTATATATCTATCTACATATCTTACTATCGATCGATCTTTATATCTATCTATCCATATATCTATCTATCTATCGGCATATCTATCCATCAATCTTTTTATAAATCCATCTAATTTGTTAACTCTCTATATATCTAACATTCTATCGATCCATCAATTGATCTATCTATCAATCAATCTATCTACATATCTTTCTATCTATCCTTTTTTATGAATTTATCTACCTACCTACCTATCTAACATTAATCTATTTATCTACCTATATATCTTTCCATCCATTTATCTAATTAATTTTCTACATAATTATCTACGTATCTGCTAGTCAATCTAAGTCTATATATATATATATATCCATTTAGCATTCTTGCGATTAACTTATATCCTTACTTATCCATTTATTTATATACGAACCCTTTATCTTCCTGTCTATCAATTCATGTAGAGAAAACTTTGTCACATTAATTGATCTTTTTTTCTAGCTCTCCGACTGTCTACCTATCTGTAGAAGTATATATATAGCTGTCTAAAAATATAACACACTGTGTATTTAACTATCTATCTATTTTATCATCTAGGTATTTATATTTCTGTGCGTCTATTTGGCTGTTTATCTATCGATCTATTTGTGCAATATTTATTTGTCTGTCTATATATCTGTTTTTCTCCACCTGTCTTTTAGACTAAACAAAATTGTTACCTGATCTGCGTTTTGACTAACGCAGATCAGGTTATTTCAATTAATCCAGGTTCGCACAAGCAATCTTTATTCAAGAAACATTTACCCAAAATTTTGTTTGGTTCCACTGCCTTAATTCATCTTCATTCTACTTCATTTATACTTATTAGTAGGTCACTGAAGCTTAACTTTCTTTTCACTAAGTAGTGTGTGTCATGCAAGTGTGTACATTGTCTGTATGTAAACACTCATCGAAATGAAATTACAATGACATAACACTTCCTGAGCATTCACAAGAAAATCGTAAGACATGACTGTGCGTGTGTACTATCGGTTGTTTTGGATTATGAAGAAACAGTAACTGCACGTGTACACTCATCCCAGTTAATTTGCAGCTATTTAACAATTTCTGACGAATCTCTATTTAAGCGTATGTCACGCCTGTGTGTGTGTGTATGAGTTTGGACGTGTGTTTAATAATGAGAATTATATAATTTACGTTACATGAATCATTCATCCACGTGAAACTAAAGTGTTAAAAGTAAATTCCGTTTTGCACACGTTAGACTTATTTGTACCCTTAATTTCCTAAATGAAGTATTTAAGTTTGGTTTCCGTGAAAGGAATAAAATAAAATAAAGACAACATAGTTACATTAGGAGAGAATGGTAAAATAAATATCTAATTAATTTTTGGATTACCTTAAAATTTCATCCTATATGATGTCTATTACTATATAATAGAACCTCACCTTCTTGCAAAAGGGCAAGTAGACAGTTTTGTAATTTCATTCATGATCACTTTCATTTTTTATTTTTTATCCTAATGGCAATTTTTATCATTATCTTCCATAGCTCTTAACTATTTACTGTTAAAATTTTGCGCCCGAATGTCTACTGCACCTTGCCGCCTCATACCTGGAAGCCAGTCGTAAGGTCTTCATTTAAAAAAGTAAGTATAAAAAATAGGTTTGTATTGACCTTTAAACAATAAATGATTGCGCGGGTGGAGGTAACAATTCTTTAAATCAAGATTGCGAGCTTGAATTAAGCACCACTACCATTGTATTTAGCCAAGTCGTCGAACAACATAACAGGACAACCACCAGTCGCAACACACTGTCGCGTTTCGAACTTCCATGATCATCGGCAGAATACGACGGCAAACTGACTAGCGAGGATCCATTGTATTTTACCAGGAATTAACCTTTGTTACACGTGGCCTAAATATATGTAACTGATTATTTCTGAGTCTTAAACACATGCCCAAACACATACACCAACACACAAGCGTGGAATAGTGTGCACGTGCAGCAACAGATTACATTTTATACCGAATAAAGTCATATTGTAGACAGTGAATAGAAACACCTTGCTTCATTTGTTTCGTGAAATGCATCTGATGAAGATCTACGGTAATAAGATTTAAAAGAAACATGTTGCGCGACGGGAAATAAACAATTTACCTGATTTTCGGATTGCGTACCGAAATATTTGAATCCACTGTCATCATGATTTTTGCAAATATTTTGGTCTCCAATTACGGAGACCTTTTTCAATGCCAAACACATCACACACTTAGTTGACAATCAATATGTCAAGTGGAAATATTAATTTAAACCGCCTCATTTATACTTGTTTTTAGATCTCTTAAGCATAACGTTTTTTTATAAAAATGTTAGGAAAGTGTATGTTAAATTGGTTTGTGTATGTGTCTACATGTATACACTCTTCGCAATGAGGTTACAGTGATATAATGACAATTAATGACAACTCACTAGATAAGCGTACGTCATGCCTGTGTGTATGTGTTCTCGTTTGTTTTGTGTAATCAGTTAATGCAAGTGTACACTCATCCCAGTGAAATTACAGCGATTTGGCAACATCTGACTATACACTGGATAAGCGTGTTTGTGTGTATGTGCGTGAGCGTTTACTTAAAACTGAGAGCTAATCTGTTAGATAAAATTACAGGCACGTGTAACAGTCATTCAAGTGAAACTAAAATGATAACTGTCATTTCCTAACTGCACACGTAAAACCTATTTTACACGTACTTTTCTAAATGAAGTAATCACGAGTTGATCATCCAGTAATATTAGAAGGAAGCAAAATGAAGATGAGACATGTCATGGAGATGATGAACTTATGTATGTCCTCCATTTATTTTAAATTTATGAATGAATTTTATAAGCAGATTAGGGGTGTTCCAATGGGACAACCACTGTCAGTTCCAATAGCTAATATCTTCATGCATTACATGGAGAAGACCCTAAAAGATATAACGCCCCTAAATCCTAAATTGTATATAAGATATTTGGATGATATATTAGTTATTTGGAATCACGGGGAGGATCAACTGATAAATTTCTTAAATATAGCAAATCAGGTGAGCGAGATGAAATTTACAATTGAAAATGAATTATGTGTTGAATTACCATTTCTGGTTGCCAAGTTAATTAGAAATGGTACAAAACTAGAACAGGATGTTTATAGGAAGGATACTTACTCAGGTATACTTCTTAATTTCAATTCAAATCACTCATATAGAATGAAAATCGGTATCTTAAAATCGATGATAATAAGAAGCTTAAGATTAACAGATAATAAGCATAGGGAAATTGAATTAGGGAGACTGCGAGAAATATTCAGTGCTAATGGGTATCCTCTAAAGTTAATTGAAGCAACTATAATAAGCGTTATAAGTAAATTTTATGACTGGAAGTACGTGAAGTCAAATAAATTAAAAGATGACCGGAGGGTAATGGTTATACCTGACTCCAAAATAAGTAGGCAAATAAAAATGGTAGCATTAAAATACAATATACGTACTATTTTAAAACAGACCCTTACACTAGGTATTATACTTCCCAACCAAAAGGAAAATATAGAACCGCTAGACACATCAGGAGTATATGAAATTCCATGTAACGACTGTAACTTGATGTATGTGGGTGAAATCATGCGCCCAATTAAGGTTAGAAGAGGGGAACATAAAACCGCATGCAAGTATACCCATGTTAATAGATCAGATCTTGCACGCCATACAGTAGAGACAGGACACACAATTAATTGGGATGGGTGCAGACGTATATCAATCTGTAGCCGTAACAGATCGACTAGACTGATTAGAGAATCCATCGAAATTAAATCGAGAAATGACATAATGAATAAAACAGCCGTAGAAAAATCACTAGGTCCAATTTGGAATACAGCACTAAATAATGGTAGAAAACGAAGATTGCACGAATCAGAATCAGAATCAGAAACTCGCTCAAGTAAAAGAATAAGAACACTGGACTGATATTAACTTACAGAGATGGAGATTGATTAATTCAATATCGCCTAATTTATTTTTGATTATCTTATTATTTCATCCTTGATTACTTGTTATCTTATTTTATCTGTTATCTTACGTTCTGTTGTTAGTGTAGCGCCTTTAACATACATTTATCTATACATGATGGCAAGGTTTATTTTTATTTTATTTTCTTTGCACTATTACTAGTATCTTCTTTATCAGGCAATTTTAATTTCTTTTACCCTATTGAAACACTTTATCCGTTTCTAATTACTTAATTTAGAAAAGTAAGTGTAAAATAGGTCTGACGTGTGCAGTTAGGAAATGACAGTTATCATTTTAGTTTTACTTGTATGACCGTTACACGTGCCTGTAATTTTATCTAACAGATTAGCTCTCAGTTTTAAGTAAACGCTCACGACCATACACACAAACACGCTTATCCAGTGAATAGTCAGATGTTATCAATGCCGCGTTTTGCGTACGCGGGTAATAGCTGTACACGGGCAGTTACACAAAGATCCGATTTGTCACTATTTCCAATTTTGTTTTGTCTTTGATCGGGTTGACTCATTTTTACTTCAACTGGAAATGCGGTTCTATCACATCTTTGTTTACTGGCGACGTTTCGGTGCCTACTTTCCAGCACCATCATCAGGCAACACAACACTGATCACAATAGCAGATTTAAGCAAATGTGGTAACCTCGTTCCAAAACCATTCTATTTATATATATTTGACTCAACACTATTTTAATCATAGAATTTGTCTCAGTAACTAAACTCAATATATAACTTTTTATAATTAGCAGACCAATCATTACCTCACCTATACATCATCTCATCTCGTATGCAGAATATTTTAGGGGAGAGAGACAGTATCGAACCTTTTGTTATTTGTTATAACTGTATTGCTACTATGTCACGGTAATCAAAATTTAAAAATGCTAAAACTAAAACCTTGACTATCATATACTGTATTTTATTTAAAGCCGGGAACTCTAATGTATACAATGGTGTGTGAGGTATTGCGCACATAGCAACAAATTAGTTCAAATATGGAGCAGCAAGTTACGTAGATGGATGGAGAGTGAATGTTATAGCGACGCTTAGGTGAACGATTAAAGAGAGAAAGATAGAGATAGTCTGGACAACTAACGTTTTTCAAAAAACTAATCGTAAGCACAATGCGAAGTTAATCAACTATTGGAAATAATTGCATAAGAATATTTGCTCATATGACTAAAATAATTCATTATATCTATATACATATATATCTAAATATAATATCGTAAAACCTTTATATATATATATATATATATATATATATATATATGAGAGAGAGAGAAAAAGGACCATTGATAATTATTAAATATGAATAATTTCTATTCTTATTATATATTTATTTATTACGTTAGTCACACCTTATATCAATATATAAAATACATGTCAATATGTATAAAAACATATATATGAATATAAGCAACAGTATGAGACCAACATCCCTAATCCTACATATATATATATATATATATATATATATATATATATATATATATATATATATTATATCGTTTGCCTATTTCAAATTATTATTTTATTCTTTTCTTACTGTTTTTTTATTTACCAATTAATCAAATTGTATATTTATTTATTCACACCTTATATAAATATATAAAATACATATAAATATGTATAAAAACATATATATATAAATATAAGCAACAGTGTGAGTCATTTATATATATATATATATATATATATATATATATATATATTATGTGTATAGAATAAACCTATCAATCTACCCATAGGCCTATCTATATATCCGTCTATCTATCACATTTTGGTTTCCTCTTAAAAGGATACATGGTAGCTATTAACCATGAATATCTTCTCTAGGACTAACGTATTATTCATTTATTAAGATATTCCTACCTTACATAAATATATAAAATATAAGCAACAATGTAAGTCAAATGTGTCTTATCTAATGTTCTATCTACTAACCCTTGCTAAATCGGTATACCGTCTTTTGGAACATTTTTATTGAGAAAAATAAGTATATAGGAAATTGATATTGGTACAGATCATTCGCAACCAGTTTTCTATAAGCGAGGTTTTTTACTTAGGTTCCCACTTAATTCATGTTCCGCAGCCTCACGTTTTCTGACCATAGAAAATGCTTCATTAAATATTGGGCCCAATGATTTTTCTACCGATGTTACATTCATTACACCTTTTCCTGATTTTATTTCAATTGACTCTCTAATTAGTCTAGTTAATCTGTTGCGGTTGCATAACGCGATGCGTTTACATCCTTCCCAGTCTATTTCATGACCCGTTTCCTTCGAATGCCTAGCTAGGTCTGATCTTTGAATGTGTCCATATTTGCAGGCTGTCTTATGTTCACCTCTACGAACCTTTATAGGTCGCATGGTTTCGCCTATATACCTGAGATTACATTCTTTGCAAGGTATCGCATATACTCCTGATGTCTCGAGGGGTTCTACTCTTTCTTTTTGGTTAGGTAGTTTATTGCCTATAGTAAGCGATTGTCTTAAAACTGTTTTAATATTGTATTTAGCTGCTATTATTCTAATTTTCCTGCTCAATTTAGAATCAGGTAATACCATAATTTTGTGCTTATCCGGTTCCGTTTCCTTCTTTACTTTGTTTATTATATTATTGTTAAATCTCTGTAACATCTCATCTATTAATCTATCTATTATACTTGACGGATAGCTATTTAGTTTGAATATTTCTTTTAATCTCCTCATTTCCTTATCTCTATTTTCTATATCCACTATTCTAAGACTTCTTAATATCATGGATTTAAGAATGCCTATTTTCATTCCATATGGGTGATTTGATAAGAAATTAAGAAGTAGTCCTGAATAAGTCTCTTTTCTAAAAATATCTCTTTCCAATCTGGAACCATTCCGTTTTATTTTCACATCCAAAAAGGGTAATTCATCATTATTCTCTTTTTCCAATGTAAACTTTAATTCACCTAATTGGTTGGCTAATTCGAGGAATTTATTTAACTCATTATCCCCATGATTCCAAATTATAAACATATCATCCAGGAATCTTACATACAAGTTTGGCTTAAGAGGAGATTTTAACAACAGATTTTTTTCAAAATAGTGCATAAAAATATTAGCAACCGGGACTGATAGTGGTTGTCCCATAGGGACACCTTTAACTTGTTTATAAAATTCATTTCTGAACTTAAAGTAGGTGGAGGACATACAAATATTTAAAATTTCCATAATACTACTTAACATCATTTTACTACCTTCTATTATCTCTGGGAACTCTGTTAAACAACGCTTCACACTTTCTAATGCTGCTTGTACCGGGACATTAGTATACATCGATACAACGTCCAGGCTAGCCATTCTATCATTATCATTCAAGTTATATCTACTAATAATGTCAATAAAATGATATGTATTCTTTAAAGTATAATCTAAGAAATAAGTATATTTTCTAATTCTGTTGCATAGAAATTTCGACAATCTATACGTTGGTGAGTTTTGTACATTAACGATTAATCTAAGTGGATTCCCCTGTTTATGAATCTTCACTAGACCATAAACTCTCGGAGGGACTGTGTCACGTTGTATTAATGAATTCCCAAGTCCTGGTTCTAATTCCTTCGACTCAATCATTCTATTAATTATAGTCTTAAATATATATATATATATATATATATATATATATATATATATATATATATATATATATATATATAGGATTAGGGATGTTGGTCTCACACTGTTGCTTATATTCATATATATGTTTTTATACATATCGACATGTATTTTATATATTGATATAAGGTGTGACTAACGTAATAAATAAATATATAATAAGAATAGAAATTATTCATGTTTAATAATTAACAATGGTCCTTTTTCTATATATATATATATATATATATATATATATATATATATATATATATATATATTATATATATATATATATATAAAGGTGTTACGATATTATATTTAGATATATATGTATATAGATATAATGAATTATTTTAGTCATATGAGCAAATATTCTTATGCAATTATTTCCAATAGTTGATTAACTTCGCATTGTGCTTACGATTAGTTTTTTGAAAAACGTTAGTTGTCCAGACTATCTCTATCTTTCTCTCTTTAATCGTTCACCTAAGCAGGAAAATTAGAATAATAGCAGCTAAATACAATATTAAAACAGTTTTAAGACAATCGCTTACTATAGGCAATAAACTACCTAACCAAAAAGAAAGAGTAGAACCCCTCGAGACATCAGGAGTATATGCGATACCTTGCAAAGAATGTAATCTCAGGTATATAGGCGAAACCATGCGACCTATAAAGGTTCGTAGAGGTGAACAAAAGACAGCCTGCAAATATGGACACATTCAAAGATCAGACCTAGCTAGGCATTCGAAGGAAACGGGTCATGAAATAGACTGGGAAGGATGTAAACGCATCGCGTTATGCAACCGCAACAGATTAACTAGACTAATTAGAGAGTCAATTGAAATAAAATCAGGAAAAGGTGTAATGAATGTAACATCGGTAGAAAAATCATTGGGCCCAATATTTAATGAAGCATTTTCTATGGTCAGAAAACGTGAGGCTGCGGAACATGAATTAAGTGGGAACCTAAGTAAAAAACCTCGCTTATAGAAAACTGGTTGCGAATGATCTGTACCAATATCAATTTCCTATATACTTATTTTTCTCAATAAAAATGTTCCAGAAGAGGGTATACCGATTTAGCAAGGGTTAGTAGATAGAACATTAGATAAGACACATTTGACTTACATTGTTGCTTATATTTTATATATTTATGTAAGGTAGGAATATCTTAATAAATGAATAATACGTTAGTCCTAGAGAAGATATTCATGGTTAATAGCTACCATGTATCCTTTTAAGAGGAACCCAAAATGTGATAGATAGACGGATATATAGATAGGCCTATCGGTAGATTGATAGGTTTATTCTATATACATAATATATATATATATATATATATATATATATATATATATATATATATATATATATATCATATGGACATTAATCATTTTAGACATTACCATTAAAATTATATATTTATTTAAGATGGTAAATATTTATATATATATATATATACTATATATATATATATATATATATATATATATATATATATATATAAGACATTTAACATATTGATATGTATTTTATATATTATTATATGTGTGCATACCTAATAAATATTTATTACTAATGCATATATATATATATATATATATATATAATATATATATATATATATATATATATATATATATATATAGGATTAGGGATGTTGGTCTCACACTGTTGCTTATATTCATATATATATGTTTTTATACATATTTATATGTATTTTATATATTTATATAAGGTGTGAATAAATAAATATACTATTTTATTAATTGGTAAATAAAAAAAATTAAAAAACAGTAACAACAAAGAAAAATAATATTTTATTAGAAATATGCATACGTATATGTATATATACATATATATAGATAGGATTAAAGATATTTGATCCACACTGTTGCTTATATAAATATATATATATATATGTGCATTTAGCAATTACTTTGAATGCTACGTCTGGAGAACATACGTGCGATGTTTCGATGATGTGTTGCGCAATAGCAGACATGTATTCACCATTTGATTTAAAACAGGCGTTCAAGTTGCAATGTTCCCTCATTCGAGTAATTAACCGTCGATCAACTTACGTAGGCCGATCGACCAGACGGTTAATTACTCGAATGAGGGAACATTGCAACTTGAACGCCTGTTTTAAATCAAATGGTGAATACACGTCTGCTATTGCGCAACACATCATCGAAATATATATATATGTTTTTCATACATATTGATATGTATTTTATATATTAATATAAGGTGTGCATAACCTAATAAATATTTATTACTAATGTACTATATATATATATATATATATATATATATATATATATATATATATATATATATATATATATATATATATATATATATATATATAGGATTAGGGATGTTGGTCTCACACTGTTGCTTATATTCATATATATGTTTTTATACATATTGACATGTATTTTATATATTGATATAAGGTGTGACTAACGTAATAAATAAATATATAATAAGAATAGAAATTATTCATGTTTAATAATTAACAATGGTCCTTTTTCTATATATATATATATATATATATATATATATATATATATATATAAAGGTGTTACGATATTATATTTAGATATATATGTATATAGATATAATGAATTATTTTAGTCATATGAGCAAATATTCTTATGCAATTATTTCCAATAGTTGATTAACTTCGCATTGTGCTTACGATTAGTTTTTTGAAAAACGTTAGTTGTCCAGACTATCTCTATCTTTCTCTCTTTAATCGTTCACCTAAGCGTCGCTATAACATTCACTCTCCATCCATCTACGTAACTTGCTGCTCCATATTTGAACTAATTTGTTGCTATATATATATATATATATATATATATATATATATATATATATATATATATTCTTATAATTAGGAAAACAACACAAATAACAAAGTGGATAAAGGCCATTTATTTCGTGAATACTAATCATCTCTTATACAATCATACATATTTATACATTTTGGGTTGTCAATTGGTTATGTTATCGGTGACAAATCTGACTCGTTATTACTGCTGTTTCTTGTTTTGACTAGATAGATAACAGTGAACAATTTGCACAAATGGCTAACTCTCAAGTTATCAAAACAATAATGACAAGATCTCAGACATCACTTCGCAATACTGCGAGAATGACCTTTACATGCAAACACACATACACAACACAAACACAAACGCATACACACTCACCTACTAGTCAAAACAAGAAACAGCAGTAATAACGAGTCAGATTTGTCACCGATAACATAACCAATTGACAACCCAAAATGTATAAATATGTATGATTGTATAAGAGATGATTAGTATTCACGAAATAAATGGCCTTTATCCACTTTGTTATTTGTGTTGTTTTCCTAATTATAAGAATACTGTGTTAATTAAAAGGGCATGGATATAATATATATATATATATATATATATATATATATATATATATATATATATATATATATATATACAATTGTGCACCAAGTACAAAAATTATTTTAAATAGAATCAGGTGGGTAAACCAAACCCAATATTATCGGAACGTGCAAATTTATACACAAATTCGTCTCGTATTTACTTGGAAGTCATCGATAGAAGGCGGTATAACGTCCTATAACCACCATATATTTGCACGAGAAATGTAGGAAAATTGGATGAAACAATGTCCTATACAAATATATAAACCAGCAGTAGTGCAGCTGATGTATTCTACAATGTGACTTCAAAGCATCTTACTATATATGAAATTTACCTAGTCTGTAATATATACTATATATAGCTGTTGAGACGGTGCCTGGCACCAACACTATAGCTGCCGAATAGCTTCATGTTTCGAACGCTATTTTTGCTGAACATATACACGGTAACAACCCAATGAATATCTAAGTTTGCCGAATTTTACAAAAATTAATAATTAAATCTACTTCAGAACAAATGCCTACACTCTGGCATTGCTCGATATCAGTTATTGTTCTGTAATTAAAATTCATTTAGTAGACCAGTTTTGTCCTTATAGCGACGTCGTTGAAGGCTTTTCAGAAATTTTCAATAATTTCGACTACTCAGGATTACCTCAATAAATTAACACTATTTGCTAATTTTTAGATGTTTCTTTATTTGTGCGGTTTCTATTAATTCTGTGACAAAATAATAAATCCGAATAAATGTGGATAATCATTAGAATTAATTTACAGATATCCCAATTTAAATCATGTATGCGAATCTGGTAGAGAAACTAAAGCCATGGAATCTAACCAATCGACGAAGAGAGGAAAATTGTCGTAATACCCGACTGCTGAATCATAACGAAATTCCATGATAATCAACAGTTCTGGAAGGCAACATGAAAATCTTGGAGATAAATGCATTTCCTACTCCTGGTATGTAAAACAGATTTGCAGCTCTTAACTGCAGTAGGCCGATTGGATATTCTGCATGCAAGATTTCTATGCAGTCACGATTATAACATCTTCGTCCACATTTATTTTATGTCCGCTTTGGTTGTCGTTAATCAGATTGCAGCTGTGCTATGATGATCAATTTCGTTGGTTACGACGTGTATTTCTCCGACTTTGATAATATTATTTTTCGTGCCATTGGTCAGATTTCAAAGTCTGTTTTTAATATCAAATTTTGAAAATATTACACACATATATATATATATATATATAAAACCAATATCCACGTAACTAAATATTGTTCATTTGTAATAAAATTCACTTTGTGTAAAAATTGTACATAAATCAAATTTGATATCTATTCTACCTTGTTGAGCTTGAAAATGAATACTTCAACAAAACTCACGAACACAAAACACAAACAGGTATTGATTAATTAAATCTGTTTTAAAGTTAAGGAGGTCAATAATCTACTATGTCTTGATTGTTTCAGAATTTTTATATGATCAACAATGGTGAATAAACCAAAGGGTAATTCTGCCTAGAATGTAACGATGGATAGTTGCAATTATCCAATAATCAAGTCATTATTCAAACACATGGATGATGGTAAATGTGCAGAATCACACACACAGAAGTACATGACGCACAAATATACATTGGAAATTCAGTTATGTTTAATTTGTCTAGCATTAAACGACAATGAACAAGTGTAAATTAAATTTAATTTTTTTCATAATAAATGTCATATTTCTAGGTGCGGTAGACCTACCGTTCATTTACGAGTTTAGAATTGAGTATCGAATTCACCGCATTACTAAGGAAAGCGTACCATTATCTTAACTAAAACTACCCTAATAATACTATTGCAAAGCGTTATTTCGTGTCTTGACGAGGATGTAATCTCTTGATATTATTTGTTTCTGAATAAATACTTTTTAACCATTGAAAATTTAAAGAAATTTATAACAGGACATTTTGAGCGAAATATAACCAAAAGCTGCATTAGTACGTCTGCCTCTGGGTTTGATGGAGAAGCATAAACAGTATCAAATAGATGAATTTTGTTTTATAAATTACACAAAAAGTGGTTAATACAGATAAATTCATACATATTATGAAAAAAATTATATCACGCTCGCAAACTTTATTTAAATAAATAAATAACATTATTATCAGCAAGATGAAATCATCTTCTAGAATTACATACATTTTCAAGGTAAATGGGTCAGCTGATTTGTTCGGCAATAATTACAGCCCCTTTGTAAATTATCATGATCAGATCTCGTCATTTTGAATTCCCTATTAATATTAAAATTAATTTCATACATTGACACTGCAGAAAGCAAGATGCTCTTCATAGTTCCTTTATATTTTCATTTACTTTGCTTAATTAAAAATTGTTCTTTGAAGTTTTCTATCACAAAATCTCACAAAACTGGCGTATCAAGATATTACCTTCCAAAATTCTGTACCAGCAAAGAGCTGAATAGAGAGGTTTCATTCACAACCACAAAATATAATTATATTCGTCGTAAGATTTCCAATTAAGGAAAATATTGCGTTAAATAAACGGGTCAAAAAAAGAATTTTTTTATAACACGTAAATAATTTTCAACCCAACAAGACACGTCGTGTCCTTTTATATATCGTCTTCAGGAAAAAAACAGAAAACGAATGAATTACGTCTAGGTGTTGCTGCTAAATTGGTGTCCATAGAGCAGTGTTTCGTGGTCCCGTTAAAGGCTCTTATTTAGCATCTCATTCTCCAGAAGCAAAGAGTGTATCATTCAAAATAAGGAATAAGTTGGAAGGATAATATTGTCCAGACATCCAGATTGATCCGATCTCCCTATTTTGTGTAATGTTTGAGTAATTGATAGCCTCAGCTCTGAATGGCAGAAGAGATAGCTAACGTTATGTAACTCTCAGAGTGATTCTTATATAGAACTTTTGCGTTGGACATGTGAATCCCCAAGGTCACTAAGCGCATTTATCCATCATTTGCAAGTTTAGACGTTTTAATTTACCCAATGATGACAGCATCATTTCTTAGAGATTAAAAATTATTTATCTCCGAAAATAATTCAGTCAAATTTTACTTTTAAGACATTATTCCACTATGAATTTCATTATATTCAATATTTATTTGCAACTTCACGCAATTATTTTAACCAAGTTCATGTCGTTTAATTAATATTCTAAGATAACGATTCAATAAAATAATGAATGGAGACCTCTAATTAACGCTTGGTTGGTACAACAAAAATATGTGTTATGTATTTCTGTTCAAAGTATATATAGGAGGCGTTAAAAAAATATGCAAAAATGTAATTTAGTTACGTAGACCATTATATCATACTTGTTTTCCCATTTACTGTACTTCAAATTACAAGAATGGGTTAGAACATCCAAATAGTTTAAAGGTTAACCATTGTGTTTATAATTTAACGAAGACTAAAATATTTTTTACACCCATAATTTAAACTCGTTCACAGTGAATAAAATATATCAGTTGTAAATGTTAATGAATTGATATCACGGCATGCTCATACTCTTGGAGACCAAAAATTTATTTGTTAAATATTTTTTCATTGATACAAAATTTATTTCTAGTAAACAAAACTATGACGACAATATATTAGCCACAAACACGTACATGTTTATTTCTCTTGAAAAATTAAACATTATTTTTTAAAAATAGGAAACTGATTTTCATTCAAGTACATATATTTATTTAGATTAATATGAAGTTGAAATAAAATTGTTAAATTATTTTCAAATAACAAACAAAAGACAGCTTTTTGACTTCTCAAAATCATTCTCTTTTCACGACTTTTGCAAAATACTTTTTACACCTCGGCCTATAAAGGAAATAAAATTTAAATTGATAATCTATTTCCAATTTAGTAAAACCATTTCAGCTATTTATGAGATTTATACCTTTTGTCCAGACAAAAATAAATAGTTTTCATAACTATTGCGTATTTACTATTTGATGTGATTTAATTTCCGCTCTATTGAGTAAAAGTTTACAAAATGTAGAATTTAATATTACATATTTTTCTCCTCTTTAGATTTGTAATAACCATTCATTCCGATCAACATTTATTTTTAGATTTGAATCATGTGCTGTTTCTTTATTATTGGATTTAATTCTGCCCGTGCAACAAATGCCGCATAAATTTACTTTATTTCAAGTAACTAATGAATTGAAAATAGATATTTAATTTACCGTTTCTAAAACCAATTAAATTTTTTAAGCATTTATATTTTGTCTGCATGTAAATTAATTATCATTACAGAGTTGCGTCGAGGCCAATCATGTCACAATCACACAAAATTTTTATTGCTTCGATAGTTATAATATGTCTACTGCCTATGGTGAAAGCTCTGACTACAGGAGAAAAGAATATATTCCTAAATGCTCACAACGACTTCTGAGGGCAACTGTTAAAGGGCACAGTCAAAGGCCAACCGAAAGCAAAATCAATGCCGATGCTTGTTAGTTATTTTCAGAATTATTAAATAATTTAGAATTTTGTTAACCCTTTTAATTGATCCCACACAGTTTAGCGATTTACATAAATTATTAAAATACATGTATATCTAAATAAGGCGTTGGTATTTAACTAACCATTCTTGGGACTCTTGGAACGGAAATATTTGGTGATACCTTGCTTTCCATAGTATTATGTAAATCAATTTAAATGGCATTGTGTTTAAGAAATTAATCTTAAATATGCGTCTAATTACTGCATTCAAAGTTTGTCACTTACGTTTGCGTGCACCATTCATAGATCATTTATGCCGTCATAAAACACTTTGTAATAAATTTGGCACGGATATAGAAATCGATACACCTCTTATCTTTAGACATAATAGTTACCTTCCGAACTAAATTTAAATAAAGATTTTTCAGACTGTTGGAATTGATATAATTGGTGATACCAAAGTGTTATGTAAATCAGTTTAAAAAGCATTATTTTTAAGAATCGAATCATAAATATGCGTCAAATTAATGCATACAAAGTGTGTCAACTTTGTGCGTGAACGGCATTTGGAACGCAAATAAAAAACGTTGCTCCTCTTATCTTAAAACTTAATAGTTTTCTTGAAAATTAAATTAATATGTCCGTTTATGTTCTCGTTGAAATTATATTATCACTTCGTAGATTCTCGAGTGGTGTTCAAGATAATAATTTTAATTTAATTTGACGACAACCTTAACAATTGTCCGAATATATATTGCGTTATTTATTTCAAAACTGTTCATACGTGCCTCTTGATTCCATTTCTTATAACAAAATTATGAATAGGGATGACACGAGGGAACAAACATGCACACACATACTTGCACAATCCACTAGTTTAAATTAAAATAATTTAATAATTTTATTTGCATATCGATCAGATTTCTAATGATTTTGAAAATGGTGGCGAACGCCAAGTATAAATATCTGCAATTTTTATTTCAAAATCTCATGCAAATATGCCTAGTTTGAAGTATAGTATTAATGAATTATTTGATTAAAAATAGCGAAATTTCCATTGACATATCGAACCCATGTAATTCAAATCGGAGAAAACTATTGTGTATGGAATTGATATGATTAAAAATTTAGAATCGATCTGAATTATGACAAAAGAACAATAGAATGAGTTCGTAATGTATGTCTATTCACATTTAATGACGTATGTTTTTAATGTTATAAACTTTAAAATATTACTGGCAAATTTGGATACCGGCTATCAACCGACCAGTCAAGTTGACAATTATAATTCTAAATATTTATTTTATAGATTTCCAAATGAATGATTATTTTAGGGATGGTAGGCAGGGATTACGAGAAAGGTTTTATTTTAATTCATTACAATAATTAATTCAAATTTGAAATCGAAATTTTAAAGATGAAGAAACAAAAAACTGCCACATTTCTGTATAATAAATGATTTTAAACAAATTCTGTTTCAGCTAGTACTTAAAACATGTATCATCATATACTCGGTGTAAACATTTAAATTCCGTAGTACGGCGATAATTGACACTCATTATGCCACCGATGTGACATTTAATCTTATAGAGGAGCAAACGTTTTATTTAGTAAATGCGACATAAAAATAAATTCGCATCAAATACCTGTAGAATTTAAATCAGGTGTACTTTTATGTTATTTACAAAATGGAATATACGCTCCAAATATGTGATAGAGTTGCACCATGATTGGCCTATTTAATAATATTATTTTCAGCAATGGAGCTACGCACTTGAGAAATCAGCTCAGAAATGGGCTAACAATTGTACTGTGGGGCATGACAGTATAAAGGACCGTCAAACAGCAACATGGTTCTGGGTTGGCCAAAACTGGGCCGGAACATCTGCAGTTAACCGGTATGTGCAATTATTTTCAATCTGTTATTATGTTTTTCTTATTTTGCTCTTTAAACTGATCATACGAAACATGCATTTATATAATTCCCTTTTTATGGAGATTTCAATTCTTATTCCTAATAATTTAATTCGAATTCTGAATTTCTTATTATAACTAATAAGCAGAGTCACTGAATTGGTTTCACATATAAATTAAACAAAAGACAGTGACTAAACTACAAACAAATTGAACATTTTATCTTATCCTCTTATTGAATTACGAAAATATAATTAAATTTTGGTGTCTCTTAATTTTAAGTAGATTTAAGAATACTCCCTGATTTGTTTCTAATATGGCTTTACTTTCACAATAAGAGAAATTTGTGCATCATTGAAAATTAATTAAATTCGGCGTTTTATGAACTTGGATGTAATCTCTAATATAGCCATATTATTTTTTTCTTTTAAATTTTTGTATATTATTTAAAGTTTATTAGTTAATTTAACAATATATTTCCTTCCTGTAAGATAAATGGAATTTATATCATCTATCAACGAAGTAGCATTGTGAAGAAGGCACGATTTTGAAATGCAATATTGACCAAATTAACTATAATTAAATTCATATAGCTAATTTATACTCGGTGAGATGGTGAAATCCTACTCAGTTTTATGTTTCGTATTAAACCATAGTTTAGAGCAGAAAATAAGCAGTTCTGACTTGGAATTTATCTGCTTTTATTGCGCTAAAAATGATGAAAATTTGAATGATTATTTCGAGATATAAATACGATAGGAAACCAGAATGATAGAAATTTCGTTCACAACAAGTCAAACATTGCCTATTCTTTACTTTTGGAAATAACACTTTCGGTGATCTAGGGCTGTTCAGATGTGGTGGGATGAATATATGTCTTAAAATTACGCAGCAAACTCATGCAAAGGTGTGTGTGGACATTACACTCAGGTTCGTTAAAGTAATAATGTCAATATAATTTTTTGTCTTAAACAGTAGACCGTTCATTACTAATGTCTTTACCTTTACGTTATTCGAATTGATTTCGGCACCCGGTACACTATTTTGTTTTTCTGCGTGTAAACTAACCTAAATGTATAATATTCTCATATTTCTATTTCACCGAACATTTAAAGCCTAATTAGGAATGGTTACCAGTACTTTAGTACTGATAATATAAACATAGCCTGAAAAAGAAATGAAAATTTTTGTTCCACTATTTAAAACATGGGCGATTTTGAGAAAAATATAAATTATCGGAATAAATAATTTATTTACGCAGGAATTTCCACATTTAATTTTACGCTGCACACACAGCATAAAGGTGTATTTTGTCAAAAAAAATAATGTTTTAAACAAGTTTTCAAGCTTGAATCAAACAGAAATCCCATTGTCTTTAACCTAACATTGTATTTAACACAGCAAAACTACCGCCAGTCGCAAGGCACTGACGCGTTTAGACCTTCATTGGCATCATCAGAATAGGACGGAAAACTGACTAGTGGGGATAAAACCGCATTGCATATATGTGGAAAATAGAAATAGGTACGCGGCTCTCCCCTCTAGGAAACTTGCATACATTTTACGTGACTGGAAATGTCGACTACAGAATTTCTATGTAGTCACGAGCATTAGCTTTTGGTATCTTTCCCCACGCACATATATATAGACAATACATTTAAACAATTATTGATTGCGCGGGTGTTGGTAACAATTCTTTAAATCAAGTTTGAAAGCTTGAAGTAAACAACAATCCCATAGTATTTAACCCGACGTCAAACAACATAACAAAACTACCGCCAGTCGTAACGCACTGTTGCGTTTTGACCTTCCATGATTATCCTCAGAGTACCACGGCAAAGTGACAAGCGGGGATAAAACCGCATGGCATATATATGGAAAGCAGAAATAGATATGCTGCGCTTTCTTGTACTTGACTGGGAATATCGGCTGCAGAATTTCTATATGTACATATATATATATATATATATATATATATATATATATATATATATATATATATATATAAATAGACAATACAAATTAACAATGATTTATTGCGCGATTGGACATAACAATTTTTGAAATCAAGTTTAAGTGAAATTCATCCAGTCATAAGATCAAAATTATGATCATTTACAATTAAATTAAAGTGCGCTCTAAAATGACTCTTAAAAATGGGTTCCCACAAAATGCGAAACTAAATATCGAGACGTAAGCATTTATGTTTGAAACTGAAAAAGGATGGTTTAGATTGTTGCACGTTAATGTGAAAGATGATTCTGTTTTGATTTGATGTTTTCTGACATTCTTCGCCAAAACAGGTAGCGTGGGCTGCCACAACCCACATCGGTTGTGGCTGCAAAGCGTGCCCATCGCCATTTCCCTACGGAAACTCAATCGTGTGCAACTATGGCCCAGGGTATGTGCCAGTTATTACAGTATTTCTCATTTTTTTCTTAAAACTGTTTTAAAATAAGTTTGTCTCAAAGTAATTAAAAACGATATAGCATTGTGCAGCATTTTTCGCAATCCTACCTTCTGCGCTCCGTTTTAATTACCTCAGTGATTGTCATTCCGAAATATGATATAATATTTCAATTTTACATTTTTTTCGTATTTTAATCTTAGATATATGCATTTTAAGAAACAAGTAGTCAATTCAGAACAAGAAATACAATTGATTGTCGTATTAGCTGATAAAATTCGTAATTTATAAAAAAATGTTATAATGTTTTGTAAAATATTTCATCCACATTACACAAAATAATAGTGTGATCTTGATATATATAGGTTTATGAAAACATTATATGAAAGTTTATTTTATATATTCCCGCCATCTATTCGCATAATACAATAGAATTTATTGATTTTAATTTTATTAGGTATATGCATAAATTATATAAAATTTTATGTCTGGCTAATAATTTACACAAACTCTTTCATTAAATTTTTAGCGGCAATTACATTGGAGAACGTCCTTACGTGGCAGCTTAATTATGCAATTAATTTTAAAAGATTTTATAATTTAAATAAATAAAATAATTTTGTTTAATGATTTTTTGTTTCGTTTTATGGTAATTTCTGCATTCGCTTAAAATAATAATGTATATTCGAGAAAAATTTTATTCATCTATTTGAAAAACAATGGAAAGAATTTTAAGACTATTATGCAAAATGTTTTATTAATCCTTCCAATTAATTGGTTAATTCGAATTAATTGTCAAAATGTGCGCTACTTACTTAAATTGAGTGCCATGAATTAAGCGAATAATTTGAAAGATTTCTTTATTTATAATATGTTATTAATACATATTTTTAATGAATGACTTTTAGTGTTTTATTTTATAGTTACATACGCATGGATTTGTGAAAATATGTTGAATTCGACAACGTTTTTCTTGATCTCTTTGAAGAAATATCTAATGAGTTTTAAGCACATAATTTAAAACGATATACCAAGACTTCAAATTAATTTGCCAAATTTTAGTACAATATCAATTTGCACCAATTACTTGGTATAAAATATCAATGTACATTCAAAAATTTGATAGTACTTTTGGCAATATGACACTATGATTTGGATAGTAAATATCACATACGAGCTCACATCGAGTAACATAAACATTTTAATGATATGCAACATTTGTTCGATATATAAAACAAATTGGTGGCGTTGAATGGAATAATTTTTCCAAGCATTTGGTAAAATCAATTTAAAGATGCTCTAAAGCTTGTAGGTTCTCTTTTACATTACTAATAAAATAAAAATATTCCGTTTTATGGAGTTTGACCGCAGAATTAATTATAGTTAACCACGTGGATTGATTTTAATTTTCCGTGCCCCTGATACAAAATTTTAAAATTTATTGCAGTTTATTATTTTTCTAAACGTGTTCAAAACAAAAATATTCTTTCAGGTTTAGTTGGAAATATTTTAACGTGCATCTATAGAAACAATACTTGCTTTTTATGCCATTGCGCAACAAGTCGTTTTAATAAGATAAGTTGATCATGCATAAGACAAAATATGAAGGCAGATATAATTTACTTAAACAAATACGTTCAGAAGAACCAAATATGAAATAGAAATTTGAATGCGACAATTTATTATCCATATAACAATTCCAAATAGCGGAGATGATATTATTCAGGTATCAGACATGTTTTCGGTATTCTTCATGTTTAGCTACATTCAGGCCATTCTAATAATTATTCAAATAGCAAATCATACAGGAAAATGACAGGGATAGCGAAGGAAGCTTAAAATTTAAAATATAAATTTCACACATTTCATTCTACGCTTTATAAACTCTGCTTAATATTTTTCAATCAATGGTGATTTGCAGAATACTATACTATTTCTGTTATTCCATTCATTTAATATTTCGTACACAAGAGTATTATTGTGAACCTTGAAATATACGCTATGTATTTGCACACTTGTATGTACTCACTTTTCTAAACCGTTAATCTGAACTTAAGTTTGCATTAAATTTACTAGTTCAAGGTTTTTGAACATAAAAGCATAAGTTGACCAAAGTTTGAAAATAATAAACTGGCGTCATATGTGCAGAATTTTCATTCGAAATTTATCGCATTTACGAATGTATAGTGATTGATGTTAAGGCAAAATGCAATAAATTTTAACAGTCTAAGTCTAATTGAAATTATATTTATGTTTTAAAGCAATAATTTACCTTTTATTGGGTACATAAAATTCGCATAAGGAGAGCATTTTCTTAGGCTAAAAAGAAACTTCACTGCATTGCTCTCAACAGAATTTTGCCAGGACATCCGCGACAGGTGGTCGAAGATAAATTCATTAAATTGAGCATCTTGAAACTAATTCTTTCTGCCATCAATAGGGTGCAGAACTATTTTTGTCATCTATCTAAGTGTTATATATATTAGAACAAAACAAGGTTGTCCATTGAATAACATTTATTAATATATCTTTTTTCTACCAGTATCTACAGCCATTGTTCTGGATTCGTTAATATATACATCAATCCAATCCCAATGTAAATTTGTCGTAACCAATATCCTCTTCCTTATGTTAGTCTTTGTCTTGCGCAATTTAGACCATTATTTTTGCGCAAATTAGACCATTCCTTTTGAGTAACGTCATTTGGTGTGTCATCGCTTTAATTGTAACTGCGTCCGTAACTAATAAAAGCGATGACACACCTAATAAAGTTGCGCAAAAGTAGTGGTCTAAATTGCGCAAAGCAAAGGCTAACATAACGAAGAGGCGATTGGTTACGAGAAATGTACATTGGGATTGGATGAACGTATATACTAAAGAATCCAGAACAATGGCTGCAGATACTCTTAGAAATAAGATTTATTAATAAATGTTATTCCGTGGAGTACGTTGTTTTGTTCTTATATTTTAAAAAATGGTGAAAATAGAAACGATCAATATATATATATATATATATATATATATATATATATATATATATATATATATATATCATGGGGGTGTATTTGATTATTGGGATGTGAACAAATCTGACTGTGTTAATTTTATTCATAACATTACTACTTTTAAAAGAGCGTGTGTGTCTGCTTGCGTGTGCATGTTTACATATTAAGGCAATTCATGCTGTAAATGTATAATATATCAACATTTGAGAATTCGGCTGCCATAGTTATTATGATACAGGAAAAATAACGGTCTTATAAATTAACCGTACTTGAACAATAACCGGTTATATGAATAGTTGTAGATTCATCATCGAAATAGGAAAAATTGCGGTATAATTGGAGTGAAGCATTATGTAAGAAATAATTATTCTGACTAGCAATTGATTATATGTTTTTTTCACTAACATAATGATATACTGCATAACAAATCAATTTTAATAATGCAGAACGCGAATATGCAAATCTAAAGGAGGTATTTAGCTAATCGCAATTATCCTTGCCTTTTATTCAAACATAAGATGGTATTATAATAATAATAAAAACGATCAGCAGGATTGTAGATTTTTTCTAGTTCAGTACATAAAAAATTTAAAAGACATCTTAGATGGAGGCGTTTCTCTAAGCCTCTTTGACAATTGATTGTAAATTTGTAAATTTTCGATAAAGAGAATAACTTCCACGAAATATTTCCCACGAAAGGCGGAGAGATTGCCAAATGTCCAGATCTAGATCCAGCTTCATGAATCTTTCATATTGGATTCATATAGGCTCCACTCAACAGGTTCAATTATAAAACATTTATGAAATAGCACATCCTCCGAAACAATAAAGTTTGGAGTGTAACAAACTGTAATCTACTGCCGCACATAGTACAGGGGATAGGGCTAATTTGTTTCAAATCTTTTATTTGCATATCTTCTATCTTGTTGGATTGACCCTTGTAAATGGATTCCAAGTAGCCGCAGCATATTGTAGTACCTGTTTCACCCAAATTATATACATTTTAAATTATTTTCCCGACTTTTCCACCGTGTTCATCAGTCTTTGCTCTGTACATTGGAGAACAGCGCTGGTTGATCAAATTTTAATGTTAAATTCCGATATAAGTTTTAAATTAGCGTCTCCGTATTGGAAGCTGATTTCCATATTCAGATTATTGCCCATCTTAACTAATGCCTGTTAAGTGGGTGTCTTGTCTTCCCTGGATACTGATAAATTTGTTTTAATTTAAAAGAAACATGTTGCACAACAATAAATAGAATACATACCTTTCTTTTGTGTTGTGATACGGTGTGCAAGCATCTGCTATCTGCCTGATATTTATAAATATTTCGAATTCCGCTTTTGGAAATCTTATTTAATGGGATGCTAAAGACACTAGCTATAGCTATGTCATGTGAAAAATTTTTGTTCAAATTGCGTTAATTATACTTGTTGCTAGATCTCGTAGACCTTAGTTGCAGACGATTGAGTTTCCGTAGGAAGATGACGATGGACACGCTTTGTATCCACAGCCAATGTAGGTTGTGGCAGCCCACGCTACTTGTTAAGGCGAAGAATTTCAGAAAACATCAAATCAGAACAGAATCTTCTTTAACACTATTGGAGAACAATCTAAACAATCCTATTTCAATTTAAAACGTAAATGCTAACGTCTAGTGAAATTTTGGCGATATTTATGTGCGCATCTTTGTGGGCACGCATTTTTTAGAGTCAGTTATTTAAAATCGCAATTCTATTTAATTGTAAATTAACATCATTTCATTCAATGT